>VWZS01006623.1:413448-556792 GCA_013397075.1 Rhabdornis inornatus
AAGGAAGGAAGGAAGGAAGGAAGGAAGGAAGGAAGGAAGGAAGGAAGGAAGGAAATTTTCTAGGCCAGTTAAGTATGCCTTCCAAAGAATAATTTTAACAAGGCTTTATAGTTAAAAGCAAATTCTAAAATAAGTAACATTAAAAAAATCTTTTGGAAAATAACGAAATTAATAGGTTTGATCTTAGCAAAATAGCTCCATACACTTCCTTTAAGAACCATTTCACAAAAAAAAATTTCCTCTGTAGAAGAAGTTCTTGTGAATCATCAATTTTCCAGTGCAAATATATTCTGTGGGAAAATTTCCAAAAAGCTCTGGCTGTAAATATTATCAATTTTATGGTACCTGTACAAAACAGCAAGCAGTAAGTGAGAGTATATATATAAACATAAGTAATATATAATTTACTGGTCTTGCTTTAGCCAGGATTTTGAGAGAAAATGAGTATTTTTCTCTTTTTTTTTTTAATAATGAATATGTGCTGAATTAATTTATATTATATTCTGTTATCTACTAATATTTTTCCATACACCTTTTTTCAATAAAATGTATTTATTCATTTCTGGGACTCACATTCTGCTACTTGTTTATAAAAGTGTTATCAAAACATTGGTCCACATTTCCTGTGTTATGAGGTTGAGTCTCCTCTGTTCACACAAACATACACATGCACAATGGTGAGTTCAGCAGTGAACCTCTGGCAAGTATACAATGAAAAATGAAAGCACACTAAGATTTACTTAGGCAAAGCTTTATGTGAGAGCTAATAGGAATCATAACAATGTTGGTCAAAAAATAAAAGAAAACAAGAAAAATAAGTGGGTTGAAATGTATTTGCATGCCTAATTTTTTGTAAAGTAGTACTTTAACCTGAAGAAAAGAAGCAATGCATCAAAATTTTTCCCACAAATTGGTCATCCAATTACGAAGATCACCATCACGTTTCTTTCCAAAGATCCTTGCATGCCCTGCACAGAGCAGTGAGCAAATTTAATTCTCTACCAAACTGGAAGTACCTGACCAACTCCCTCCCACATCTCCACTCCCATGAGATTTCTGCTGCCTCTATTTTCTCCATTTTGTAAGTCCTTTAAACATAAAAATAGAAATGAGAAAACAAGCCTAAAGATGTGAGAACAGGGGGGGAAGGGGGGTTTAACAGGTTTTTGAGCAATGCACATGGTAGCACATGGTTCACATTACAGGCCAGTGTGTCCAGAGCAGACCACCACCCCACGCAGGTGGAAGTGTGAGTCTGGGAGCCATTGAAGTTGGAACACTGAGAATTTTCCCAGTGTATCACAATTACAGAAACATCTGTGCTAAACAACTCTGTGCCAATCTGCTGTGAAAATTTGGTGTTCAGCAGCCCCCAACATTTCTAATTTCTTACTTGCTGTGGGGTGGTCTCATGTGACACAGTGATCACTGGTTTCAGAGCTATGAAATGGGCTCTTTCTCACACCTTCCTTTTATGTGTGTGCTTACCAATTCAGAAGATATTCTGTTTTCATATATAGCATGGTGTGTACTTAAAGATAAGTAAAAATTAGATAAAAATATATGTCTACAAGGGAAAGGTCCTGTGCTGGATTAAACATATTAAATGCCTGAAAATATTAATTCCAGAATTAGAAGCAAAACTGAAATTCAAAACTGGTCTAATATTGCCTAAGGAAGTGAATGTGGGAATGAAGGTAAAAATTAAACTACTTTTTAAAGATAATATTCCATATTTTATAAAAGGTCAGAAATTTACCTCTGTGCCAACTAGGGTACTTTTGGGTAAACAATAAATAGCACTAACAGGACAGCAATTTCCACCTGGAATGTGGCAGAAATGAGAAGAAAATATCTCTGAGACCCAGTATTTGCAGAAGCTGTCCCTAATTGTGTGAAGCATATTCAGCTTCCTCACACGTCACCTGTCCCCTCTCACTTCTGTTAAATGGCATGACCAAAGCTTGATATTGTTTTAATTGAAAAAGGATCATTTAATAAACTGCTGAATTCAACCAACAGATTATGTCTGACTGTTGCTGATATTGGAGAATCTGCTCTGGGATTTGTCTGACTAACTTTAGCAGTTTGAGGGTTAGATGCTTGCAGAAATATCTGAATATCTCTCCAAATCTCAAGGAATCAGAAGGGTACCTTCAGAGGAAGGTGATACTATCCTGTATCACTGGCATTGTCTGAAATCCCAGATCATCATCCAAAAAGATTTGTATCTATTTCTCCACTGCCTACACAATGGACTTTAGTAACCAGTTTAAACCAAATGCCTAATATTTGAATGGTTAAAATCAGGTGTTAAGGATTCCACTGTCAATAAATCGTTGGGTCGGAATTTATAGCAGTGACAAGTTTCTTTGAGATATTTTTCAGCTTCTCCTCCAAACCTGTTCTTTACTATGCTGGTCCTTAGCTGACAGGTGGCTAGAAAAGCCCACTTTTGGGATTAACCCTGATCTCTTCCATCTACAGAAAACCAGTACAATTTTGCTCAATGATAGACGGATGAAGACAGGAACAGCTTTCCTAAAAATCTTTCTTTTTCTAAAATGAGTGATTCTGAGAATGTATGTGGGGCAAAATCAAACTATTTGTTTTGCTTGCTTAGCATTTGTCTCAAAAAAGGGATCTGATTATTTATGCTGTATTTACAATTACATATTTGGTCTAATTGAATCCAGATGTCAATAAATGCCCAAATATAAAGGAGAAAATGTAGCAGAAGTAGAAAATTCTACTAGTGTTGATCATTGACCATTCTATCAAGACTTAAGCTAAATTCTTAGTTTAGAGTATATGCAAAATCCATGTAGCAATTAAACTCTGAAAGATCTAAAATATGGCCTACTAAGATGAATCCATTCTTTTCAGAGAGGAATTTTAGTGGTGTTGGATATTCTGTCAAAGCCTTGTTTGCCTTTCAAGTTTTAGGAAGGAAAAGGTCTCTTTAACCCAAATTTTCAAACTGTTTCTCACTCACTGCACAGTTAGTTCCCTGAGTAACAGCTCATAGCTACATACAAGAAATAAACTCCATGCAATCAGAGCTGAGTTGCCAAAGATTCCCATTCCGGTCAAAATGTAGCCAATGTTCACCAAACCACTTTGTCTCAAAAGAGGCCATTTCCATAGGAAGTTATGTGCCAGATTTTCTGCACATGAAAATGACCACAAGTCCCGTTTTTCCTATCGACATTTCCCCATATGTAACAACAAAGTATTTGGCTCTTCATCCTCCTCTTCAAGCTATCTTAATGAAGGCTGTTCTTAAAAGACAGACTTTTTGAGTTATTCTTTTTGTAGGGGAAAATAATGGCTTTTTTTGTGGGATTGTTTTGAGTTTTGAGTTTTGTAGTTTTGTTATTCTCAAGAATTGCTGGAACATTTTTGACATAGATTTTCACCAAAAATAAAACCACTTACAGACAGGAACTATGAATACAAATGTTGGGAATGTATAATGATCAATTAAGAGAACTATGAGTGAATTAAAGAACGGATAGAATGGAAGAGTTATGCAACTTTAATTATATTTGCCATTGCTCTTCAGCTATCAGCATCACCAAGTAAAAGTAAATTATGAATCTTTTTAACATTAATTTGTATTATTGCTTCACATTTTTACTCTTTGGCTCAATTATATAAATAATAAATGCAGAAGAATCAGTTTGTGTCTGAAATATTGGTCATTTCAAAATAGGATGTTACTAATCCAAGAATATTGAACCAATCAGGAAATTAATTTAATATTTATCATCATTAGAGTCACAATATCCATTTTGGCTAATAAACATTCTGGAAATGTTCTAAAGGATTGTTAGGATGCAATATACAAAGCAGACATAGCAGCAGATTGAATGAGCGATGGTAGGAAGATGCACAAAAGGATAAATGAAATCTAAATGTGTTTTAAGGCTAACTTTTCATCCTTTTGTTTCTTACATTGTAATTTATGGGATTAACTTGAAGGTAAAAAACAGCATGAAATGCACATCCACATATTCCCTGCCCATAGCAGCAGAATTGAAATTAGATGATCTTTAAGGTCCCTTACAACCCAAAACATTCTCTGCTTCTATGATTATGTGAAATGTAAATTCTAGATAAAATATAAGAAAATAAAAACTGTTTTAAAAAATATGCAAGCAAAATATAATTATCAAGGAGAGCAAAAGGAACAGGGTTTTTTATCCTTTCCCTGCGTGAGAATGTGGTTGGGTTTCTTTCTATAGTTTCAATAACAACAGTCAAACTTATGTAGAGCACTGTAGGGTGATCCCTCACCTCAGTGTAAACACAGGGTCAGTGAAATTGCTGTAGGATAAAAACAGAGTTGCAGGCAGATTAGAAAGACTCCAAAGATGCAGAAAGAATCACCCATGCAACCTTCAGTGCAGAATCAGAGCTTAAAACAATGGTAGTCTAAGTTATTGCTGGGGAAGGGAAATAAAAAGAAGAAAAAAAAAGAAAAAAGAGAAAAATATATGAATGAAAAAAAGAGAAGAAAAAACAAGGGGGGGGGGGGAAGAAGAAAAAAAGAAAGAGAAGGGAAAAAAAAGAAAAGGGGAAAAAAAAGGTCAGATAGTGTGATTGCATCTCACTGAGTTAAAACTGGAGGCCAGTCTGTGGCAGGGGGCCAAAAGGACGTGGCATGACTCACACTCTCACCACATCAGCATTGCTGCAGCCAGATCGCTCAGGCAGCTCCCCAGACCTTGCCAGGCACTGCGCAGGAGCTGCTTGCTGGCCAGGGCTGAAACCATGCCCAAAACCATGCCCAAAATTGTGCTCACAATTTCACAGCATGCCCTGGCTATGTTTCACTCACCAGTACTGACACTGCTTCAGGGAACTCATTTGAGGAGGAGTGTTGGAGGAAGGCTTGTGTAGAGAAAACCAATGCTGTGACTGTATGGAGAGCTTTGCCTGTGCGTTTTTGTTACTCAGCTGAAAGGCCAACTTCCAGGGCAAAGCTGAACACATTTCAATAGAAGATCAAGTCTCACAAAGGGTTGCCCAAGTTCTTACTGACTTATAAAGAGTCAGCAAATTTATGTTGTAGTAAAAACAATTGGGAGTAAAATTCCTTTAAAAAAATACTCCATTCATCTGACTACAAAGTAGGTTGCAATAAATACAGTATTGAGAAACAGAGCAGCTTAGCAGGGTTTTAAGTAGTCTCTGCATTCTCACTGCTGCTCCCACACATGCACACACACACAGGCTGCCACACTCTCCTCTCGTGCTGCTAAAAGCAAACAGTGGATATGATGGACAAACATTGCAAGCACAGATGTGTCCATTACAACCAGCATGAGCCATGCTCATGAGGAGTGCTGTCACTTCTGAAAACCCAAGTGTGTCCGGCTGCGAAAAAGCAGTGGGGTATGAGAACAAAAGAAAGAGATGTTGTGATTAAGACAGGGCTAATGGTTCATTAACAATATCCAAGGCCTGGCTCTACAGCTTAGAAGTTAAGGATATATTTCAAAATTACCTTTTTCTTCTTGTTGTTGCTGCTCCTTTCTTTTCTCTGCCTTTTGAAAAGGATTTGTAGCTTCCTTTCTTGCCCTTTTGTCTCATGGCTCCTAAAATATGAAGCAAATGAAAACATAGATGTAGTGGAAACAATATTTTTTTTCTTTCTGATCTCTTTTCAGCTCTCTCTGTGAACTGTGAGTCTAAGGCCAGGACTGGGGGGAGAGGCTGCATTCCTTGGTTCAATAATGGTCCTACCCCAGGTCCCATTGGGGTTAGGGGTCCCACTGGGCAATCTGAGGGCTTGTCTCTAGGCTGATAAATGAAGAAGGCCAATGAGTGGTCTTTGGTTGCAGTAAGGCTGCTGTCAGATGTCTAGGGACAGTTCACAAATTAGCGTGTGACAAAAACCTTAGGTCAGCTAGGTTTTGGAAGAAGTTGCCAAGACAAGTTGTGCGGTGCCCATGCTTGGAAGTTTTTGATCCTACCATAGAATCATAGAATGGTTTGTCTTGAAAGGGACCTTAAAGACCATCTCATTCCAACCTCCTGGCATAGGCAGGGAGACCTTTGATTAGACCAGGTTGCTTAGAACCCCATCCAACCTGGCCTTCAACACTTCCAGGGATGGGGCATTCACAACTCCTCCAGGTAAGCTGTACACATGCCTCACTACCCTCGCAGAAAAGAACTTTTCCTAAAATCTAAACTAAATCTGCCTTCTGTGAGATGGAGAGCTGGTTTCCTTTGAGAATTCTTGTTTCAATTCATAGATAAAGTATTTTAATCAACTCATATAAATAACTAAAATTTGGTGAGAAGTATTGCACTCTTGTATTCTGTCCTTTCTTCTGCCTACTGAGATTCAAACTTTCCAGTGATCATGTCCTGATATGCTCCCGGAGGCCAAGGGACATTCAGAGGATACCTTGTACAGAGAGCTGTTATAAGATACATGGGTAATGCTTGTATTACCAAATAAAATGAGAAGAAGGTGCTAGCTAAAGCAGTGAACAGCAATTGCCTGTACTCTTTAGCTGTTAACACCCTCTCTGTCATGGCTGTAGCTCCTGCCAGATGCCACTCTCAAACACTCTCTACCTTTTTTGGGCAAAGACAGAAGGCCAAACTGTGTGATTGCAAGCTGTGCTGTCCTGCAGATTGGAGACAATCCATAACAGGCAGTCCTGCTGCCCTAACCATAGCCAGTGGACAGTCCTGAGCAAAACTGGTAGGAGTGTAATCCTTTCATGATCACCACACTTGAGTTTATAAAACCTGTTTTATTTTCCTAATAACTAAATGACCTTCCTGTGTTAGCTTCATGACTGGAGATTAATACACTCTGGGATCACTGCCCAGTCACTTCTGCCAGCACAGGAGCCATTCCAGGAGACATGTTCCTCTGACTCCCTGGTTAGATTTAAGTATATTGCAATTTTCCATTTGTAGATTATAATTTTTTCCATCCCATGGTGTTCTGCTAATGTGCTAGATCTATTGGAAAATAGAATCAGCAGCACTTTCCCATGTTAATTTATCTGCCACTGTGGCAATATCTAAATGTCCACTTGAAATCTCCCTGGGTAAATAAATCTTCCCCTATTGTAGTGAAATGTGCAGTGATTTGTTCTTTACATCATCCTGCTTTAGATGTTTAGCAGTAAGGGTGATTATAAGAGAAAAAAATCTGACGTGAAACTGCACAGTATATTTGGCATCAAAAAACTCATCACAAATGTGAACAATGTATCATTATGAATCTGATCCTGCCAATCCTTCATACATTTTCAACTTCAAGTTCCTGTGGGAATGCCTACAAGTTTATTTTAAGACACAAATTAATAACAGATACAGGCAGCAAACATACAGGCACTTCCCAGGCATGACTGGAGGCCACCACCACCCTCTCAGCTGAGCAGATCCCGTTAAACTGTGAAGATGACACTGCTCAGTTTAAAGCAAGAAAACCATGAAGTGATACAGTGGGTTAAACTCTCCCTTGGCTTGCCTGAATATGAGGTAAAGGCCTTCTGAGTACACTTCCCTACTCCTCTTCTAGTCCAGATGCCTTTTTACCAAATATATGGGCATCCATGCTAATGGATTGGACAATTTTGGGATGATAATGACATGGAAATCCTTCAAAATTAGTATCTTAATCAACAGCTCAGAAACCATTCCATTCAATCACAGTAATGATGTTAATTTTAACTAAATTGTTCATACAGGAGGTCATGATATGTGGACCTTTAAATTTTTTTTGCCAATGTTAGCATGCAGTTCTCCGTTCTTTTATAGAAGTGTCTCACTGATACGGTGAGAAAGAATTGCCCTGCCAGACTAAGGAGCTGTGGCTGACATTGTCCTGGCTTAGAAATAAAACTAGCTGGGCTGCTGGCACTGATGCACCATTCTAAAGCCTGCAAGAACTGCTCTTTTCAGAGCAGCACTAGCACAGGTGTGCAGCAGGACAATGCAAGGTGCATGGGACAGGGACAGCAGCATTCCTGCACACCAGGAGGATGTCAAGATCCTGGGGTGATTTTTCAGGATGGGTGAATAGAGCTAAACAAAGGAATATGTACGAGTGAGAGGCTTAAATGGGCTTGACAGAAAGATCAGCCAGGTGAGGGACACGGGATTGGATCCTTTGGGGACCATAAAGAAGATATGGAGGTTGGAGGACCGGAGACCAGGAGCTGCTTCTGAGGGCAGTCCTCAAACAAACTCCATTTAAAAAATACCTGGTTTATCTCATGGGCTTCCTCCCACCACTGGTAAGCAAACCAGAGCACCAATCCTGTGGATGCTCAGCTACAAATTAAGGACAAATTTTGCTGCCAGGATGGGGACTGACATTAGTGACATTAAACATGTGTATACAGTTTGGGTGCTACTGTGATATGCATAATAAATAATAACATGCATAAAACCAGACCTACCTTTTAGCAGCCATATCCCATCTATATTTGTAGATCCACAGCCATAAATATATAAATATATATATAAATATAGCTGAAATTGCCCAATGTATATTGAGTACAGATATTCCAGGATGCCATAAAACACAGAGAAAAATGTGAATTGATTACATAAGCAGCTTTTTTTAATAAATAAGGTCTATAGATTTTATAGTATTCCTCTCTCTCCAATCTTGTAAAATACATGGAAGTCTTAATTATAGCTGAAGATATCTGAACTATGTTGGCCTTTGATTTTATAATACAATATGTAATTCCTGCTTGCATAATAAAACAATAAATTTGGTATTTGTTATAAATGAGCTTAAATTTATAAGACTATCAAAATACCTCCTGGCTCCTGTTAATGTTTAGGAAACATTTCAGAAATGTTTCAGGTTCCTGGCTGATACAATTGCATCACTTTCTGCTGATCTTCTGTTGATCCAAATTCTTGAAGTAATCGACATATAAGGGTAACACACATGCAAATGTTGTGTATGTAGGTGAGAGAGGTATAGAAGGAATGAAAGGAAAGCAGAAGTAGTAGTTTCTGTGTAAGTACTTTCTCCAGTAAGAGGTTTGAATCCAAGAGGCCCATCCTGAGCCAGTTATAAATCACATTTTGCTTCAGAAGGTATGAAATAGATGGGCTGCATTTCGAGTAGCACCCTCAGATGCCTGCAGGTCTTGGCCATGGACATTGAGTTTTCTAGTGTACAGCCAGCTGGTGAAATTCATGCAGAACTACTTGGTCACGTGCTTGGCTTTGCAGCCTCATGTTGGGACTTCAGCTCTTGGGTTTTGGTCAAATTCAATCAGCACTCATGTGAAATGCGTTCCACTTCTCAACATGGAGATAATTAATGTCTGGCTCACATCTAAAGGAGCCAAGAATCAGGTGTTGTAGCTGAATATGGTTTAAAAATGTTGCCTCTCGTTCTATGAGTTGGTGCCCCTCGACATGGCTCCTGCAGCTGCAAAGAACCAAACTCGTAGTGGGAAAAAAAGACAGTAGAAAGAGATGTGACTTGTTTGCTTTTCTTACCAGGTGAAATACGTAAAAGGAAGAAGTATCTGACTCTGCTTTTAAAACTCAAATTTAGAGCATATATTAACATAGTTTTGTAATGCTTTGTGACAGAAAACCAGTAAAATTTTTTTGTCAAAATACTAAATACCACATAAAGGAGTCACAGATGCTGTATTTAGGCAGATTAGCTAAATCATGACATAAACTGTAGTTTCTTGAAATCTTATCCCCAAGGCAAAACAAAAATGTTCAATTGTTGGGTTTTTTTTTGTTGTTGTTTGTTGTTTTTGTTGCTAAACAAAACTTTAAAAATATCTTTCTTATAAAGTGTTATACCTTCTAAATTATGCTGGCTTTTGGCTAGGTACATGCTTTCTGCTGAAGTTCACACCATAGCCTGAGACACGCTAATTCAGGGTAGGCGTCCACACAGTCAGCTGTTCAGAAGAACAATACAGAGATATCCATTCCAAGCCTTTCATTCCCTGGAAGCCTGAGGAACATTTTGGATATTGCCTTTCAGCACTAAAGCTGGTCAGCTTATGGTAGCATTTTCTCATTTCACTTTTTGCAGGTCCAAACCACAACGATCCACAAGGGGATTAAAGCATATATTAATGAGCTTTTTAGCCCCGGCAGATTTTTCCTTCTAATTTGCCAGAATTTTATGTACCCCTTTCCTGACCCTAGAAGTGATATTTACTTCCATCTGGAATGATTGTTTCATGTTAATATGTTGGTTTGGATATAAAACATAAGAATGTTGGTTAGCACAAAAACTAATGAAGGCTCTGGGGTTTTAGCTTTTTGGCTTTATTTATTTTTTCCTTAAAGAAACATTACTCATTTGTTCAGGCCAAGAATGTAAGGTTTCAAATGTTATTCATGCAAATCTAATGTAAAACACAAACATCAGGCCGTAAATCCATATTTAGGCACCTAAATAAGCAGCCTGATTTGACACATTAACTTTCTGGTAAAAACCTATGTTTTATTTCCTGACCTCTGTCATCTGAATTCAGTCAGACTTATTAAGAATTCTAACTCCATCTCATAGGAGGGACCTGTGTACTAACTGTTATAACCACTATTATGACAATTAGACTGGAATGAGATCCCTGAGAACATTAGAATTGGACAAACAGGCAACATTTTATTTAGGTCTCTTGTCTTCTAAATGACCATTGTAAAATGGAACCATACCTCTCACCGGATGAAAATTCAGCTTGTCCAGTTACCCACACAACTTATTCCAAAGAGGGTCTGGTAGGTGAGTATATTTTTGAGATCAGAATTTTCTTACGTTGTTCTCTTGCGGAGAATTTCAATTTGTTCCTTTTTTTTTTTTTCTGTTTTTTTTAATTTGGTTGGGGGTTTTTGCTTTGTTTTCTTCCTTGTGTTCTACTTATTACAATATAAAAGTGTGAGTCTTCTCTTGAGCTAATTTATAATCAGTAATCCTTAGGCCCACTGAATTTTTAACTAACCAGTTCTGCAAGAGCAAGAAAGAAAAAAATATGCAAATGGTAAACACAAGAGTGCTGAAGTAGATACCCATATTTGGTAAAACATATGAGTTAAATACTAAAATATTTGGCAGAAACACATGACAAGAATCCCTGTCCAGAGCCAAAGCCTCGTAGACAAAGGGCAGAATTTACCACAGGCTTCCCTATCTCAGCTGCACGCAAAGCACGTCTCTTTTTTGGATGCATCTGGACCATCATCCATTATGCATTCCATATGACACACATCTCAATGGGGTTTACTTTACCTGCTTTCATGAAATGAACCTTATTCTTCTTGCTCTCATATAATGAGAACATTTGCTACTGAATATTAAAATGTGTGCAACATGTGGCAGACATCTGTGGTGTGCTGCCATTGCACTTGACTTGCACAACAAAGTGAGCCATCTCACCTTCCAAAATCAACCCTGCCCCCTTCAAAATACATCTTATTTCACAAACACAGGTGCAAGGCAACGCACCTCAGCAAACACCGAACATTTAAGAGCTTCAAAGAGGTTTTGTTCTGCTGAGTTTTGCTTAGATGTGTCATGAAACAGCACAGGAATCAGTTTTCACTGGTCTACTCCAGGAGATTTCAGTCAGCTGGGCTTTGGTTTTTCTTTTGTTCTGCTTTCACTCATTCTTTTTTCACCAAAGTTTAATATTGCCCCTAAAAATGCAGGTGACTGTTAATGGAAGGCAGTTTCATGGATCCACACCAGAGTGCTCCATCAGCCAAATCATGGCCATGAGTGGATTCTTTAAACTCCAGTGGTGAGAGTGATGTGGAATGCATGATCTTCTTTTACTGTAAAAGGGATTTGAACGAATGCATCTTAATTCAGAGTTCCAATGTCTTAAGTGCATGCACAGCATGCACAGCTACAGTACTTTGTAGTTTGTGTTCTTTTACGAATCAAAGTAAGATAAACAGAATTGAGATCCTTTCCTACTACATGGGTTCCTGAAACCTTTTCATTATCCTTACCTAATCCACTCTACCATATGATTCTCACTGCCTCTCCTGAGCATCGTTGTCTCATCAAGTTCTGGCTTGCAGATATGGAAAGTGGAAAATCTGCCACTGCTCTTAGGCTGCATCCAGAGAAGATGTATGTGCAAATGTCAAGCCTCTCCTGCCCAAATGTCAGCATGTGCTGCCTCTGTTCACATAACTTGGAGTAATCACTTGCACCTGTGCCGTATGGGTTCAAAACTCAGGGATTTCACTCTTATTTATTATCTGGCAATGTATAGACTTGAAATTATATTTTTTTTAGCATCATTGTAGTCGATGATGTAGTAGAAATGCATATTAAAATAAGTTTTCTCTCTCTCTTTCATCTATCATCTACCTTAGTGGTGTGCATTTACACTTGCTTTGCACTTGCCTGGTCACCAACTTGAGGTGAAAAACTCAACCCATTTTGTGTAGAAGCTGAACTTTCATCTTGTATTACTTTCCTATGGTTTATTGCATCAGAAATTCTCCCCCTGATCAGATGTAAATGAAAAGGTATTCAAAATTTGTTCATCTTGCATTAGAATGAGAAAGATCACAAAATAAATTCAAAACAGACAGGATTTTTGGAATAAGTTCAAATAATTCAAAAGGAAACGAAAAAGTTTCCAACACATAAGGAATTTCTACGAACAGGTTATGGGTCATTCCCATCTGGTGTCTGCAGTTCCAGGATAGACAGTTCCAAGCTCACTGTTCCAGGATAGCTGCATCTGCCACCTGACTGTAACCCTGTGCAATCTCTGTTTGTGCAAGAGGAGGTGATGCTCTGACTGTTCACAGACAGGAACAAGAGCCACTTGTGTGGGTACCATGTGCCACGAGCTCTGTTTCAGTACCAAAGTCCAATGCACATGGACACATGTGCAGAAAAACATTTATCCTTTGAAAAATAACTGAAGGAAACATCTAACATTCATCACTATATCTGGCTCTGTAGGGTTTACCACTGTGAGCTGTGTCATGAGTGTTGCAGGCATGGAACATTTGCAACGGATCATAATTACCATCATTAAATTAATGATTACAGAAATTCAAAGCAATTTTGACTGAAAAGGCCTTATTTTAATTCACAACTGGGGCACTTCCACTACCCTTGCAGCACAAAAACACCTTTAAATGGATATAAGTAACCTGGTAATCTTAATCACTCCCTCTCCAAGGGACATTTATGCTTTTTTAGTGCAGAAATGAAAGTTTAGGCTGAGAGAAATTATGTGTGTAAAGCACTGGCTGTTTGGACCCATTGCTGTTGTTTTTTTGATGGCAGCAATTCAGGTCGAAGTACTTTGATGATTCTTCACAGCTTCAGCGTATCAAATTGAATATAGAAATAGGCATATATTTCCTAGAGAGATGGTCAATGCCCAATGTCTGTCAGCATTTAAGAGACCTTTGGACAATGCCCTCGACACTTTAACTTTTGGTCATCCCTGTAGCTGTCAGCCAGTTCAACCTGATGATCAATGTAGGTCTCTTCCAACTGAAATATTCTGTGCTATAGCATGTAGGAAAATAATAAATCGATGAAAGCTATATACAGCCAGATCCAAACTTATGATACAGTAAAGTTTTAAGATTACCCTAAAAGCATGGTAGAAATCAGAACAAATAGTGAAAAAATTACACAGAAAAATTAGTCTAGTCTAAGTAAAAAATTGTGTATTTGCTTTAAGATACTCTGAGGCTTTATGATGTCTGATACCACAGTATTGTCATGAGGAAACCATTCTCTAAAATCTCCAGCATGCAACTTCAGGCATCTCTGCATTGTGTTTTCAGGTGAATCTCAAGTTATCTGTTCCCTAAGGTGCTGTAAACACTTGCACATCTTGTGCTTGTCACAGTGTAAGCATTGAAGAACAGTGCTTGGCTCTTTTTCCCCTGTCAGCCTGCACTGCCTTTTGCAGTGGCCAGGCCAGCTGTACACTCAGCCATAGGCTGTGTTGCCAGGTGCTTGTCTTGGTGGCTGTGAGTGGTCACATTTGGCCATAGAGCCACAGACCAGCCCTCACATCACTATTAGATGTCTGTAGTTTGATGGGCACAGGTGGGCATAGGATGCAACAGATGTGTCCTGGCTTCCCTTGGTGTATGTACCCTGCACAGAGCACCTCTGAGTGGCACCATCCAATGATGCCTGGAATAAAACACAGGTCTTTCCCAAACAGCTAAAAATCTTTAGGCACCACCAGACGCATGAAGGAGATGGTTCAGTGCAAATTCAAACCCCAGCATGCCAGACATTGATCTGCTGTTTTAGACAAACCCCTATTCCTCCTGCGCTATTAGGATGGTGAACTATTCAAGGCAAAGTCTTTTACTGGATGTCAATTTGCCATCTAAGTTCATAGAGTAGAATCACAGAATCATAGGATGGCTTGGGTTAGAAGAGACCTTAAAGATCATCCCATTCCAGCTTCCCTGACATGGACAGGGACACCTTTCACTAGAATAGCTTGCTCGAAGCCTTATCCTGGCCTTGAACACTTCCAGGGATGAGCCATCCACAGCTTCTCTTGGCAACCTGTTCCACTGCCTCACCACTATTAAAGAATATTTTCCTATATGGAAATTTATTGATTTTTGGTAAATCCAATGAAGAGGTCCATATAAATGCAGATATGGTATCTAACAGGATACCATATGTAGACAGGGCATTTGTGTAAGTCCTTGTACCACCACACAGAGGACCTGAGCAAGGCATGGCAAGGCTTTGCAGGAAAGATGATGTGGATGTTGGAAGCAGCAGAGCCATGTTTGCACATTGAACTGCACCTGAACTAATAGTGCTGGCACCTGAACTAACAGTGCCATGCTGAGGTGATCACATCCTGATGTGGGCAGAGTTAGATCAGTAGTTCTGCATTATACTTTGTAATGTATTTGTGCCACAAGCTGTCCTTCCTCAGAAAAGTCATCATAACATGGCTGGCTCCAAGCTTTAAAGAGGGGCACTTTGTCTGTTATTTGACTAAGCAAGGAAGATGCCATCTGTCTGTGCTGAGGGTACAGCTGTAGGTGGTGTTGCTCATACCACACCAGGGAGGAATAACTTCCCTGAGGACATCAGGGTCAGAGAAATAGGGAAAGTGAGATGTGAATTCAGTTACATTCATTTTTCCCTGCCCCAGCTGATGTGTTCAGTGAGTGAATGATCCTTGGCAGCAGACCAGGATGAATGATATTGAGATCAAAGGAGTAACCAGCACACTATTCTGTACTTCACAGAATAGTAGGTATTTGGCACAGAAACACCTCTGATAAGCATTAAAAATATCTTTTTAATGGATATTTTATTCTCCTGACAGAGACTATTTAGGTTTGAAAGTGACACAAAAGTAATTTATCCTCACAAGTAAAAATGCACTCTGCAGATAGAGATATCACATTAATTTTACTTATTCATGTAACACTCTGAAAATTAATCTTGGGTTCCTCCCTCAACACTGTAGAAAGAAAAAAATTAATTGACTTGGGTACAAGGCAAGGAATTAATCTCCACCTGCTTTACTTTGAGATTCTTCTTTCAAAGTAAAAAACCTAGGTCATCTGCAAACAATCATTTGTTTCCTACAAATTGTGCTTCATAATATATTGACAATGTCATTTACTTATTACCACGTTTGTTCATTAGTTTCTATTTCACAGCGCACTTCACAGTCCATCTTGTTTTTAATTTCTTCAGTCATCTGACATACAGTACATAATGCAGCCATGGTTGCACTTTATATACTCCCTTTCAACCAGAAGAATCCCAAAGCAGGTTCATAAACGATCTTCTATGAACAGGCTTTAAAACAATGGTTTAGGACAAATATAATTATGAATCTGTTATACCTTCATATACATTTTTCCTGTCCTTTTCTAACTGGACATGGAATCCAGATGAGACATAATACTAGCCATTTAACTCTTCTTTTTCTTGCTAATCAGGAAGCTTCTTCTCCTCTTATTCGCTCTGAACTTTCTCTTGGTTACTCTTAGTGTTCTTATCAGAATTACGAAGCATGGAAAAATTAACAAGACATTGCAAAATTAGAAAATCTGACATTGAAGGCTACGAGAGAGACCAATGTGTGCTTTCTTTTCAAAACTTCATTCCACCAAAACCAAAATAGAGGCCTATGTTTGAAAACAGAAGTCTCCTTAAAGGAAGTAAATTACAGTTCAGAGGTAACAAAGGTCGGAAATTACTGGAATTGTATATCTCCCGCGGGGCAAATTTCAAAAGCTATTTACACAGCACTGTGAATTATCTAAGTCTCATGGAGCAGAATGAGAAAACTGCAGTGTGATGTGTTTCATTGCCTTAAAGACAGACGACCCAAAGCATAAACTAGTAGCTTTTGCAAGCTCCAGAAAGGACAGTTCTATCACATGGAGAAAAGACAATTTTGCTTTGAAGTGAGATTATCAACTTGTGTTATATTCATCTATATATAAAGCAACTGAAGTAAGTATACTCTTGTTTAAGTAAGTAAGCAATAGAAATAAGTATACAGGCATGTTTAAATGTGGGACTGCATCCTTGGAGAATGGATCATACAAGATATGTTCTCTCTGAAATGAACACAAACGTGTTTTGGAGAGATGATGTCTCTTGGACAATATTAATGACAACAAAACTTTTTCATTTATTTTTTCATAGAACCATAGAATATACTGAGTTGAAAGGGATGCACAAGAATCATCAAAGTTCAACACCTGGCCCTGCACAGGACATCCCAAGAATCACAACATGTTCCTGAATAGGTTGAACAAACACTTCTTGAACTCCAGAAACAAAACAAAATTTTAGGAAACTGCCTCTGAAATGGTTTTGGGGAGCTCAAAAAACAGCAGTTCTGATGCCAACTCTCTTCCAGCTCCTCAGGCTCCAAAACCAGGCTACATTTTTTGGCTGCTCCTATTTTGTCTACTTGGTGAGCTGCTGTGTTGCAGTATGGGAATCTTTGTAGTTTTAAATGATGCCTTCATGAATAATCCTCTCCCAGGGAAGAATAAAGTCTTGAGACACCCAGAAACACCTCAGTAATATTTAACAATATCTTCCTCTTTTTCCTGGGCTACCGTTTAAACAAAAATCCATCCTTTTATAGGGGAAGCCAACACTTTCTTCTACAGAGCTATATTTAGAGATTAAAGGCATGAAAATATTAGTATGGGAGATTTTTGATGAACTATGCAGGCCAGTGAAGTTCAGAACTACCCAAATATTTCTCTACTTAACTTTTGTACCTTTTCTCTGAGTCAATAAGTCATCCAGCAGCTGGTCACATACACTCCCTTTGCTTTACTAGTATCGCCACCAGTAGATATGTCGGATAAAGTTCTTGTCCATGAATTTTGACTGTATTCCTAATGAAACAGGGCTACTAGGAGCAGCTAGGTACAGTCATGTGATTTTCCTTGACATTGAATTCCTAAGGTGCTTCAAGGTACAGCTCTGGATGCAATGACTCAAAGTGCACGAACACAGCTTGGAAGCAGCACAAATCGAGCAACATTCCCAGCCTGGACAGAGCCACCCTCTTCAAGGGGTCTTGTGGACAGGAATCACCCTCTGTCATTTAGCCTCAGGAGCAAACAGCAGCCCTGCCTTCTTTTATTTAAGAGTATGGATGTCATAGTGGTTAGGGGAACTATCCTACAGGAGTTTCCTCCCGTACTTCTCTTCAGATGCTGTGAACACTCTTCAGCAAACACACACTCTGGAAGTAGGATGAATTGGCAGCAAAATGATTGATGGTATTTTATGGTTTCTCACACGTTTTCATGTTGCAGCTCATAACAATTACCCTGTGAGTCTAATACGTTTTTAGGTGGCAGGTTTTCATCCTCAGAGTTAGGCTACATGTATCCATCAGACATAATTTATTGGTGAATATGATTCTGTTATTAACCCATGATAGAACTTCCAGGGTCTTCATTTCATATATTTAGCTCTGATGATCTTCAGTTTAATCCACAGAGAATCGCAGCTGTCACTCTAGTAAATAAATCTTCAAATGTTGATCTTGCACCACTGTTAGTTTCTGAGATGAAGTCTCCTGGCTCTCTAATCTTAAAAGGATCTGATTTCTCAGTAATCAGGTTATGAGATTTTCATGTGAATGTTCTAAATAAAAGTATCGCAAAACATTCTCTAATGACACTGTTACTTACGTGAAGTTATTTGGCTATTTCGGTCACTCTTAAATTACTTCATTGTGTATGAAAGTATCCTTTCTACACCAAAAAGCCCTGAAATGCAGTAAAGGCATATGTGCAGAGTAGGGTTAGATAAAATTCATCATTCATGCATTAAATTTCATAACATATATACAAGGCTCACTGTCTTCTATGGTATTTCAATAAGACTTGAACCATTGCTTCTACTCAAATTTGTTGTGCTGTTTTTCCGAGCAGAAATGGGCATACATACATCCCCCATTGGTCTGCTGAACCAGCAATTCTAGGAGCAATTAGTATCAGCATTAAGAACCCCACCAGGACATGACACTGAAATTCAGCAAAGGCTGGATAAAATTGCAGCTTGCATTCTTTAAATATTTATACAGTACATCAAAACAAATGAAACTGGAGATTCCATTTCCAGCATGAGCTGCAACATTGCTCAAATGGGGTCTCCAGTGTCATGCCACTTATTTTCATTTCTTTGATGATTTTTTTTATGACACTTCTACTGAATTACTAATCAGGGACAAGGGACAGAGTCATACTGTTTAAAATCTTCAGTATTCCTAAGAATAAACAGATATCCAGTGAAGCAAGTTGGAGTAAGCTTTAACTCTGAATTATTTTGAGAGCATGAAAGTCACTTGTGCAGATCAAATTTATCACAGCACAGAAAAGACATATTTGTATTACAATTTGTATACTCAACCCCCCCCAAAAACAAACAAAACAAAACAAAGCAAAACAAAACAAAACAAAACAACAACCAAAAAAAAAACCACAAAACAAAACAAAAAAAAACACAACAAAAAAAAAAAAAGACACCCACCTGAGAAAAATCTACTTTTTAAAAACAAATTCCTCATTTAATTAATCAGGCTTGAGATACATAATTTCTCGTGGAGGTTAATACTATCTCTGGAGGGAAAAAAGAGGCTGTAGATTTTAATAGCAAGAATAATTTATCTATTACTTTATTTCTCTATTTTGATGCAAAATGAATGCAGTAGCAGATCAGCTGTAATATGAGTGACTTCCATGTGAGTATGACATGTCCAAATATTAGATAAAGTATTTAAATAAAATATAGGATAGTAAAATCTACTCCTGCCACAGTGCTCTTTTACAAGCTCTTGAACATTGTGGTTACACAGAATTGTGGAATCCAATCCAAAGCAATGGTCTGCATGGATGAAGTGCTGCACACACACAAGTTTCTGCTGTTACTATTACTTTTAATACAGATTTTTTTCATCACTTACATAACATAAATTTCTTTTACTAAAGATAGAATGGAGTATCCAGAGCAAGGTCTTATCCCAAATGTGAATTCAGTGTACAAAATAAAATCCTAAAAGAAGGGCATAATAACATATAAAAGACGGAATCCAAGAAAATGAGAATAGTACACTTTCTACTGAGGCTGAACAGACCAAAAATAATAGTATAATGAAACTGAAACATGGAAAAGCCATGATGGGCCTTATGTAATCACATTCAAACAGAAGTAAAATTTCTGGGGAAGTCATAAACTCTTCATTATTGAGGGTCTTTAAAATAGATCAGACCTACGTCTGTCAGAAATTACAGAAGTACAACCCTTAAAGGCAGGAGAAATGTGAGTAGTTTCTTGAGATCATTCCCAGGTCTGTGATTCTGTAAGCAGTTCTTGTGCTGGTGCTTGGAGGAGGAAATGGGATGCTCTGAGTTTTCATCAGAATGGTGTCTTAAAGTTTATCCAGTTGCATATCGGAGGAAATGTCATTATAATTTTTCTCATTAAAGAAAGCAACAATGTTTGATCAAGATTTCTTGGGTTTTTTCTTCAGTTCCTTGAAATGTAGGAGCCGAACACTGCCATCCAGCTTTTTGAATAGTGCTGAGTTCTACAGGAAAGAAAACCACAGGACTAAGTCCAAAAACCTTCAGCTGGTCCAGTATATGGACTCCAGTAGTGACCAGTAGAAAGATTCCCACAGAGGAACAGAGAGTACAGTGAACCATCATTCCTTGTTGCCTTTTTCATTGCTTCACAAGATTGCACGGACCTTTTCCAGTCCATTTAGTTTCTTTCACTGTAGTGCACCATACTGCCGCATTTTGGAGAAGACAGACAAAGGAGAAATGATGGCTTTACTCTTTTATTCTTTTTCTGGTAGGAATTGAGCATTTTCAGTGGCAATAAGACCATTAATTGTAGTGCGTTAACACACCTTATTAAATGTTTGAAACCTTTGACACTGAAACCCTGCAGCCATGGATGTCATTATTTCCCTGCATGAGGAGAGGAGCCTTAGATTCTGTCCAAATTCCACAGCTTATTTTCTAAATACTGGTTTAGAATTCATGAATGCCAAGAGGATGACTATCTACCTTATAAATCTTACCTACCTTACAAATCCCATATATGCCATATTTTAAAGCCTGTATTAAAAAATGATTAAAATTTTATTCTCTTATGGCAGTGAAAGCAAATAATTTCTTACAACTTTGTTGATAAAGTTACAGTCCACACAACACTATCCAGAACTGTGCTGAGCCAGAAATAAAATTCCAAAACAATCTTCCAGGTGAAGTGTATTTTCCCAACAAGGGTGTCTCATGTAAACATGATCTCAGAACACCAAAAGTAAAAGCTGTGAACCCCCTGGCTGAACTCCACTCTAGAGTAATTCCCATCATTATGAATTTGTGCTATTCCAGTGACTTATAAACTTGTGCAGAATTTCTTCAAGCCCATGTTCATTCAGTCATTTAAACCTGAGTTCCAGAGTTTCAACTTTCAGAAACCTCTCCCTGCAAATTCAGAGCTAAACCAAATCTACCAGCTGAATCTTATCTGTTTATGTATTTATTTATGTATATATATCATTTATTTATTTATTGGTCCTAGAATAGAAAGGGTATGAAAACCCTTGGCTGCTACTAGATTTTGTTAAACACCATCTGCTTGAGCCAGGCTTACTAAAGAATTGCTAGGGCTCATGTTCTATCCTTCCTCAGTTCATTTCAGTAGTGGCCAAAGGCCAGTTCTTTCTTTCTTTTCTCCATTTTCTCTCCCCAGACTCATAGCAGCACATTACACTGAATTTTCAGTCTCCCTCTGCCCATGATCTGAGCATGCTCATAAAGTTTTCAGCTCTCAGGTTCCTGAAGAAAATTCTGATTTGGCACAACTTCAAGTTCTACTTTTAAACACAAACACTATTTTCCCTGCCCTGGCGCTTGCGTTGTTTTTTCTGTCAGCTTTTTCCCCTCCCTTCCTCCTTGCTATGCCTGCCTTCCCCCTATCTCTCACTCAACTCCTCAGTGAATAAAGCTAACACTCTTAGAAATATCCATGTTTATATAGTGATTGTCTTAGCTTAGAGCAGTGCTACTGGGCAACATCGTAAATAAAACACTGTTGCAGGGCACTGTTAGGCGACCCATATCTCGCTCTTTCCTGAACTTGTATGCATTTCTCTCATTTGGAAAATTGTTTCACTCCTTGTCAATGTTTCCAACTGTTCTAATTTTGTAGGTTTGGAATGATGCTGCTTAAGGCTTTGCCTCACTATTGAACTGATTTTAGGGAAACTTTAGAATTCGAGACTGAGCACTGCAATTTCCAGCAATGATAAAATACTTCTGTATGACCTAAAATTTTCTGTGGTAACTAGGTGCTCAGAAGAAACCTCTGTATCAACATCAGGAACATCAGTGCAGACAGACCAGGAAGAGATGAATGATAGTTGGGGCAGCTCTACTCCCAAAATGGAGCATTCTGCAGTATTCTCCCAAGGAGCTCTGAATGCTGCTCTTGCATCTGGGTATTAATGGAGAGGAGCAAATGATGTAACTGAACTTTGCCAACCTGTTACAAAAAAATCCCGGCAGAAGGAGATTGTTTTATACCCTCCTAGTCTTTCTTAAGTGTACATGACCATGCATGGTTAACTCTCACCTAGAGATATAGAAATACTGCTGTCCTTGTGTAAAGAATCCTTTCCTGGTAAAATTCAGGCTGGGAGAAACTGCTGCTCTAACTGATGGTTTCTGTGGTAATTTTGCAATTGATCTCAACTGTGTGGGGATTTTCTTCTTCGATTAAGATAAATGAGGTCTGTGGAAAGTTCTCTGAAGGTGACAGAGATTTTATGGGCAAAATAGAACTTGCAGACTATATTTGGTCTTTTAAATATTTTTCTGACATGCATACTAATTTACTAGATAAACGGCATTAAAAATAAATCTGCCTATATACATATTAATGTAACTTTTTAAATAGAGTATTACCATGTATTAAATTACAGATGCATCCTTCTTGGGTTGGTTTGTTTTTCTTTTTCCTTAGGGGCTACATCCACTATTTATGATGGTTTCTTTCATTTGCATTTTTATTTTGTGACTTTCATAGGAGCAACTTCTTGAGGCATTCATTGTGATTTATATTAAGTATATAATGAGAGCCCTGGAACATTCGTTTACATTTTGCTGGCAATCACAGTGACTTTGGCAACAGATTTTAGATGGCCTTGATATTCACATCTAAAACACATGAGATAGCCAGTCTCAGCCTTCACTCAACCGTTGATCTTTTAAAACAGTGAACGTAAGATAAAGATCTGTTGTGGTTCTCTTCTCAGCTCTCCATAACATTTCATAAATAGGTCAGTTTTAGCATGTTTATATAAATTGATTCCCCTTCTGGGAATGCTTGGCTGTGATAAACAGTCCTTTCCAATTAGTTTTTTTTTGTTTGGGTTTTTGTTGGTTTTTTTGGGTTTTTTTTAATAGCGATTACTATAACAGCTAAAAATGTTTTAAATGTAAGTATCTGCTAAGTCAAGAAAATTTTTTCTGTCTGTTAGTGACAGATGAATGACAAATGCCTGCTCCTGTTCACTTTAAAATCAATATTTCAGTCTCTATGCATGTGGGCATCACTTTTCTGACAATACACAGCAAAGTGAAGATCTAGTGGGCAGCACAGTGCCCACTACCATGAGCCATTTTTGCCATAAGGAAGGAATGATTGAGGCCAATGAGGCTTCTTTGGTTTTTAATCCATGACTTTAACAGACATCTACAGGATCAACTGTGTTTTGTCATATTTGCATTAGAAGTCATTCTGTTGGCTTACAGACTTGTACATTCCTTTAGACACCAGCCATCCTTTTAATTCTCATTAATAACCCATTATATTTGATTTTGTTGTCAAGTCCATTTCTAGAAAAAATTTGTGTAGAAAGTCATGTCAATTGGTGAATCAGTTATCCAATAACCTTCATCAGCAATGAGTGGCACAAGATGAATCAGATGTAAGAAATGGTAAGAAATCATCACACAGGAGACAGTGGGCTTCTAGGTTTTCAGCCACTATTACTCATCTTGATGATTATATCTTTCTTCAGAATACTAACAGAAAGATGGTGACAAATCTTGTGCCTTGACTCCTACTTCATCATATCATTGAAGCTTCAGGGGAGAGACAGAGGCTCTGAGTGAGTCCAGCTCTGCTGCTCAGTTTGTGGTAGGTTAGATCTGACAGCAGATGGAATCCCTGAGACATGTCAATTTAATTTTAGGTTGTGTGTCTAATGCACATGTTGCCAATTACAGTGGTGTGTGATGTCTTTCTAGGGAGGAGGTCTTTCTCTCTCCCACTGGGTGAACATGCTAAGGATAAATTTTGCAAAAGTTTTTTTTTAAATCTGGGCTCAGTCGTGTTTTAACAGCCCACATGAATAGAGGAATATCATTCAAAGATCATTTCTGACTCTCTAGAAACAAGAAATGCCTCTCCCTTACTCTCTTATCCAGTCTCTTAGCAGTAGTGCACTAAAACTCCCAGAAACAGAGCAGAACCTCCAGGTTTCAGATGGACTTCTGTTGATGTGGTTGTACAGTGTAGATCAAGCAAGGAACCTCAAATATCATTTGCCAGCATCCCAGGACCACACATAGGAGGAAACAAAAATCCCAAAATGGGTTTTCAAATGAGGGTTCAGACCCAGATTGGTGCTATCTGGCTCCTCAGTGGAGAAAAATACAGAAGAGACCAGATCTACCAGCCATGAGCAGTTTGGATGTTACCCTTAAGAAAATATAGGACATTGAAGCTGGGCTTTCTAGAGCTCAAACCTACCATTCAACCTTTGCAATAGCAAGAAATAATAAACTTATATGTGCAACATATAACTCATGCTCATGCCAGCCTACACAGACATCTTGTCCACAGAACACCTATAAAAAATTAAGTAGAAAAAATTGTATTTGCATATAATGTAGATGAAAATGTCAAAATATTTAAGTAAAAGTAATTTATCCTCCTTTTCAAACTGATTTTTGCAACAAAAGTCTGGGTATGGACATTGACTCAAAAATAGATTCTGAGACATTCCAACTTGACTGTAAACCCTTCAGAATGGTCATGATTTTTGCTTCTGGATACATGGATATTTGTTTGACCCTGGCAAGACACTACTTTTTGTCTGGAATTAAAGAAAAAAAAAAAGATCTGTCTTCTGATTCGCTGACATGAGAGGAACGACCAAGCATCATCCAGCCACCATATGAGTACAATAATTTAAGCTTCACCTCTGTTGCAAAGTCTAACTCTAAACACTACTCTTTCTCCTGCCAAATGACCCCTTTCTACAAGTTCCCAAGTTTCACAAGAAAAAGGGCAGGATGAAAACTGTGTTCAAGTCCAACTTGAATCTGACCCAGTTGGAATAAGAGAAGAGACTAAACTGCCACCCACACACAGTTTGCAAGCAGGAAATAAAATTCAATTGTTTTATTTATGTATATTTATTTCTTTAGAAGTATCTGCATTGTCTATTACCAGAGAACGGGTGCCTGGGTGTTAGGCTAGGGAAAACACTGAAATTCATTTTGTATAGAAATATCCTTTCACTGCTTTCTTTAATTAATATCATAAAGCCACAATTTTGATTAATTTTTCTGACATAATGGATTCAGACACCAGATTTAAAGGAGTCATATATATTTGTGGAGCCCAAAACTGTAAAAATATTAATTGGAAATATTACTCACACATCTAATCAGGAAAAAGGAATATTGCCAGGCAGCCAGTCCAGCCAGTGACAGTTTGAAAAGCAAATATTGGCTGTCCACACACAATTTACGTAGCAAATATAATTTGGACAAAATAAACACTAAAATATTCTCATGTAGTAAATATTTGTTCATCAATTTGACTCATTTTGTACTATGCTTTAAACAAACATTCTGAATATATTTTTATTTTCCCCACTTTTGCCAAACTTCTCTTACAGATTGCTGTATCTCAGTTATAGACTTAAACACAAAGCCTCATACTATGTTGCTTCATATGCCAGGCATACAGAAGCATCAGTGCTAATTAAAAAGAGTGGCTGGTTTGATTAAAGTGTTTTGATTCATTTTCTAGTTCATTCTACATCACAAATGTTCTTGATTTTGGTATCTCTTCAAGACACGCTATCTAAAACATTGACTTCATGTGGGTGGATATGGGACTGTTGAGTTGTCACTGTGAACTGTTCCATGACAAGGAGATTAAAAGAATACAAGAAAAAGTTCTCAAATTGAAATATTATGAGGTGGTCTATACTGTAAAGTGATCAGACAAACCTTTGGTACAACCAACTCAGAGTTTTAAAACCAATGCCCATTTTGTAGCAAATTTCCTTTTGGCAGATCAATCCTCACTTCACATCAGCAGAAAAGGTGGAAGAGTTAAACCTAAGATTACCTTCCTCAATTAGCTTGTCAGCATTTTGAGGGATTAATCCTTCCCAAGATCCAAAAATTCTTGAAACTTTCCCTGAAGTAGTTGAGGAAAACTGTAAACTCTACCATCAAGACAAGAAGTTCCCCATAGGTCAAAAATGGTACATGAAGGCAGCCAAGGAGCCGTGCATGTGCCTATTCATACATGCATGTTCAGACAGGAATTACTGCCCTTAGCAATGCCAAATGCAAGAGTAGTTCATATTCTCAACAGGATTTGGTAGCTCTTGCTTCTGAGAGCAGCAACACAAAAAAACTCCTGAGATGGATACATACTATTTTGGAAATTGAGAGCCAGACTTAGCATGTCTTAACCACCTTCTAGTGTCCAATTTATTATTTTTTTTAATCAAAAGTACAGGTTATAATTTCAGGATGTGTTATTTTAAAAGTCCTTTTTATGCCTATAAAACTAAGCAGAAGAAGCACTACAATATTCTAGATACTGTTGAAATATCACCATAAAGTGAATAATTTCACCCTAAATATATTTAAGTTATATTTCTGCTTCATTTATGTGATTTATTTTTATATATAAATATGCCAATTTTTCTCACGTTTAAAGGCGTTTTAACATTTGAATTTTTCGTAAACTCTTCCATTTCAATCTATTATGTAAAACTTTTTACCTGTGTTCCAATAAGTTATTCTGCAATGAGTTCTTGAATCCAGATCAGGAAAACAGCCCTTTTAAGGACTAAACTGATCCACAGTTTTATTAAGTCAAATATGTTTATTTGCATTTTTTCCTTGATTTATATCTTGACAGCAAAAAAGCAAAAATAAGAGGGGACACAGAATTCCCCATGGAGATCTCCACCCACCATATGAGAAATAAAATAGTATTTACGTGAAGCACTATTATCAGTTTTTGGTCCACTGAGATTTTGATAACCAGTTTAACAGTTAATAAACTTTCCTTCCACAGGGAGACAGCACATGGAGAAAACAGCATCTCAGAACTTTCTTTAGATTTTAAAATGTTGCACTAATGAAGTTTACTGAAGAGTACAAGCAAATACATCAGCATTGTAATGAGAGCCTGATACAAAACTTTCCATGTCTCAGGCTGACCTCCCAGTCTTTTATCAGCATAACATCTAAATGTGGGAACTTTCAGTGCAGTTTACATGACTTCTCTTACCCTGGCTAGAAAAGGGCTAATTGATGTTTTGTGGTACTGCAGCTTGCTTTCTCCATAGCCGCGTTTTCATTACAGCAGTTGCTACATTGACTCATAGGGCTCAGTGTCTGAATTAGGATTTGAGCCAAAGACAGAGTTGCTGTGCCACAGCTCCCCCTGCAAAGCAGCAAATGATGCTGAATGCCTGGACATTTTAACATTAGTGAATCTATGGCATTCGTTTATTAGCATAAGACTGTGCTGCTGACCTAGTTTGATCGTTAAATTAATGGAAGTTGGAGAAACTAAAAAGAAAATCCTAGAGGGGTTTCATTTCAGTGCCTACTTGGTTGGATCAGTAATTTCTTTTCTTTCTATTTCCTTTCTTCTGGCTGTATAACCAGATGAATTTGTTTTAGATTATTTTCCTATTAACTAAAATTTCCCAGAGGTTCCTGGTATTTGCATTCAGCTATTTCAGTAGCAGATATAACATTGCACTGGATACACCATCTACTGAAACAATGAAGTTGTAAGGAAATCAGACACATGTTCCCTACAGATGTTTGACCTAAAGCATATTGAAGTTGCCAAATCCACCTTTGGGTCACACTCTTCTCCATCTGGAGATCTACAGACACTGGTCCAAACACAAGGAGTGATTTATAAATTGGGTACCCTACTGAAACTAACAATCATTAATTTAAGTTCCAAAATCAATGCTGTGAGTGTTAAACACTTGCAGCCAACTAGAACTTCAGCTGGGACTTTCTGGCGCTTTGTATCTCTGAATATTGGGACAACATGAGTTTGGTGCCTATATGTTAGTTTTAGAAGTTTGGCTTTGGAAATGTGACTTTCAAATCCCTGTTCACACCTCCAGGCTTAGTCAAGCCTCTTTTGAGCTTTTTCTTCCATGTTGTCCACAGTGGCAGGAATTAGACTGAGAAATATGCCAGGGCCAGACAGACTTGTACCCATCATTTCTGCTTCTTTGTTTGGCCATGGAATTGCCCAGAAGAGGGGCTTGTTCTCTCATTCAGTCCCTTCTGATGCGTCTCATTGCTCTCACAGGAGTATCAGCAGTAATGAGAGTTTTGTCCTTATGATCAGCTTTATCCACACTCATTCTACTTTTGCAAGATTGCTATTGAAGGGAACTTGGTAAGTCTCCTGCACCCCAGGAGAACAGAACAGCATGCTTCATCCACCCAGGGATAAAATGCCTATCTTATTAAAATCATGATAACTGTGTAATAGATATTTCTGCCAAACTCAGAATTAAAAAAAAAAATCCCTATCCAGTAAGGAATACAAGACATCAGCAAACAAGATAAAAAGTCTTAAGTTATGTTTAAGGCTTAAAATCTGTGCCAGAGGAAAAGAGAAGGAGACTTTGTGGATTACAGAGTTTCTGTGTAAAAGGCACCAAGCACTTGTCTTTCTTGCTGACGGTTTTATACTGAGTGAAATCTCCGCAGGAACTTAGTGTTGTTTCCATAATGTGATAATTGAGCTGATACCAGTTCAGTGGAAAGGTTGTGTTCCAGTATATTAACTCCATCTGATTTCCCCTTCTGTTCTCTGCAGTGGAGGGAATTACTTTTATTACTCTTCATATAGTTTATGTACTTGATTAGGTACATTGGAAAGCTAAGGAATCTGAGCCATTCATTTAAACATTGAGGTGCAGGAAAAAGGGAGTTTGATGAAAACACTGTGTCTCTGTGAATGTTCTTCCTTCCCCATTTTGAAAATCTAGTTTTCATTTTTTGCAGCACTTTGAAATAGACTTATTAATCCGCTGAGAGAAATAAACAGCTGGAAATAAATGTTTCCCAACTGCTGGAGAGACACTAACTGTTTCCTAAGCCATATCCAAGTGGTCACCAAATATAAAAGCATAAGGGAAAACCTATTCTTGGCCTGGGTCTAAGTCTGTGCTAATGAAGAAATCAACAGTAGAGGGCTGGGTGAGTCATTCTTCTTTAAGGATCATCAAATATCCAGCTTCTTAATTATTTATTGGTTGCTAAGACCAGAAGCCAACACTGTGCTCAGAGTTGTTCAGGGCAGCCTTCACCACACAGTCTAAATTTGGCATACCAGCAGTATCCAGCAACTCACTGGATGTTCAGTAGACATCCAGCAATGCACTTGAGGGGTGGTGAAAGCCAGAGATGTTTGTAAAGTGTTAGAGAAGTAATTTTCCAAGTGAAGTGCATTTTAAGGAAGAACACAAAAATAAGTACACAATAGGCACCAGAAGAATTAACTGACAGTTCAAAGGGAACCGGAAAGTGGCACATTCTTGACGGTCTGTGATTTCTCCTTCTGCCACAGATGGTGTTATTTCTCATGTCCCTTTCAGGAATACTTACATAAACCCAGTTTGATACATGCAAAGAGTTAGGGGTAAGAACCTGCCAGCCTGTAGCCAATATAGTTTCACTCATAACACAAAATTTCCCATCTGAAGTGAAAAAAAAATCATCTTGGGAAAAAATAAAGAATTTTATTAAAGTTCAGATCAAATAGTTCCAAAGCAAAAATAAAAATATGTAATTAGCTGTCCTATCACCATGCTCAGTTACAATGAAATGCAACTCAAGAAAAAATACATCCTTAAGCCCTCATGATAATATGGCCAGCTACAGTAACCCTTGAGCAGATCCCAGGGAGACCAGCTGAATGTCAGACTGGAAGAGGCACCAGCATGAGGCTGCAAGTGCTCTCTGCATGCAGCAGAGACATCCAGGAAAGAGGAGAACGTGAAGAACAGAGGTGGCTGTGCCTGAAACACTGAAGTGGCCTCAGAAGCCTGTGTAAATTTGAGAAGAAACATGGGGAATTTTTATTCTTGAGGTTTGAGAGTTTGACTAATATGAGATGGGAGAGCCTGAAAGAGACTTTTCCTGAGCAGAGGAAGAGTCCCACAGCCCTGTGTAGCTGTGTATTGCTGACATCCTGCTTTGTTCTCTGACATGGAGTGCAGTCCTGCCTCTGGACACGTGTCACCAGCCTCGAGGGCTGTGGCAGGTGAGGAAGGACAGCAGGGTCAGAAACACACTCACCAATATGGAGCTATTCCCAGAGGATACCGTTCAGCATACAGACTCCTCCTAACTCATATAACTTTAGATGAGATCTGCTTTTACCTATTTTTATTTTTCCTTACTGGGAAGTTTTCACCTCTCTTCTCTGAAAATGTACCTGAGACTTCTTTTTTTTAGCCTAGCACTGAACTCCTGGGAAATTAATAGATAAAAAGCAAGCCTCAAAAGAATTTCCAAGACAAATATAAACTGAAATATCTTTACACACATTTGGAAGAAAGCCATGTTGTGTCTGGACAATCCTTGAAAGGATAAAAAAGTTGTTAAATAGATTAATCATTCACTCGTAAAATGTGATTTGAGCAGCTCCAGTTTGAAACCAAAAGGCCAGAAAGAGAAGAGGTGTCATTATGAGAAAAGGCTGGAAATTATGAGGTTGTTTGAAAAAAGTGAAGAAAGCAAGAGAATTAAGAGATTGATTAATTCAGAGACTTGGAAAAAGAAAGATTTGTTGTGAATTTCATTCTGGAAGACGCTAACTTGAGCTTGATGAAGAAGACTGCAGGTTAGCAAAAAAAAGGTCAGATGGAAGTAAAGTCATCAGATCCAGTGATGTGGCAAATAAAAATAAAGCATGTAGGCAAATTAAAATGGAGCTGAATAAGAGGTAGAATCACAGATTGAAATAAGGAGAACAAGAAGAAGAAGAAAGATGAGAGAAAAAAAGTATTAGAAATGTGAATTAGGGGAGGGGAAAAAAAAAGTAAAACAAAATTACCTGAGAAATAAAGATTGAAGAAAGGAAAAAAAAAAAAAACTAAATACCAAGTACAATTTGATGTATCCTATTGAAAAGCTAGTAACAATTTCTTTTTTTCTCTGTCCTAAATTACATACAAACTAATAGAGACAGAAGACAAAGTGGTAAATTAAAACTTAGGAAAATTAAAAATAGACAAAAAAAATGATAGTTGGTCTCAACAGTATGGATTTTGTGGTTGCAGCAAAACCATTACTAGGCCTAATTCACAACTTCAGCTGTAAAACTAGAATAGCTCTATTTGATTCAGTCAAGTTGAGTTGCTGTAAAAGAGATGAACAAGCTGATAAACTCAGATTTCATCATTATACACGTATAATGTAAAAATATTGAAAATTAAATGTTACTTCCATCACTCAAAGATCTAGTAAAGACAGAAGGCACATTAGAAATCAGGAAAAGAGGCATGACATTCATCCCTTGGGAAAGAGTTAAGGTCCCTCATATGACCATATGTTCTTCTACTCACACTTAGCAATATAGTTCTCTAGTTGTTCAAATTGACTTGTTCCTTAGAAGATAAGAAAACAATGAACTGACCTTGCAAATAATTTAACTGATTAATGGTGACAAACTCTGTAGACAAACTTTTGGTAAACACTGGCACTGATGAGATTGTTGGTTTATTTTTCAATAGCCACAGAGTCAGGAACTATAATGTTACTATAAACTTTTGTATATGTTTGGTGCAATATCAGACTCCAGTAAAGCATAGGGGTAAGGTGTAGTGGAGTCAGCAGCAGCATTCTGTCCTGTTCCTCACAGGTGGAGGACAGAATGCCCCTTTTTATTGATCTACTGGGTTCTCATTGGACGTAACTGGTAGTGGAATTACAGAGAGCAGCATAGGGGAAGATGTGGACTGGAAAGGGCAATGGTGTTTGAACATGACAGGGACCCTGGAAGAGCCAGGTCCGATTAAAGGCAGAGGGAACAGCATGACACAGCACCGTGCTGAGGCCTCTGCTTTGCTCACAGGGCTCCTGCTGGTGCTCCTGCAGGGCACTGCCCTCTGCCATGGAAACAAGTCTGCTGGGAATTAGTGGGACCTGCACTGAGCCTGTGGACAAATGCAGAGTTCCACCAAAAGCTGGGAACATTTTAGAGCAGCTAGGCTGCTGTTTCTTTGAAGTTCTGCTGGATGCTGAGCACAATTCAGCTGCTCCTTGAGTTTAAATAAGGTAAGCTTGACTGTGCAAAACAAATCAATGGCTTCGCTTGAGTCTCCGAGACTGAGAAGTGATTCTTCCTAAGGGAATGGAAGATTCCTTCACTCCTGCAGCTCTCTGAGCAGTTAAATATGCATGTGGTCAAACTTGGTCCTTGTAAAACCCAATTGACTTCATTCAAAAAGCTCCTATAAAGATGACTGATGTCATTGGAGTCCCACCAGGGATGAACTTGGCCCATGCCAATCCTCCTGTATAGTCACCGGATAGGAATGTAGAGAAGAAAAGCATACTGGGCTCTAGGACTCCATCTCTCAACAAAACTGCCAGGGCTGGAAAAGAATTACACGTGAATATAAATTTGTCGTACACACTCCATTAGATGACCCAGATCAGCCGCTGCTTTCAGTTGCCCTCGTACGAATTGGAGTTTCTCCTTTTGCTACTGAGAGTTGAGCAGGAGTTTCTACATGAGTGTGCCAAGTCTCCTGGGACCAAAATCAGCAGCATTACCCCCAAATTTACAGATGAAGAAACTGAAACAGGGAGCCGAAGTGATTTGCTTCAGCTTACGTGTGGTGACAGAGGTAGAAAAAGTATTGAAACTACTTATGGCTCCTCGCCACTTAGGCCATGTATTCCTGTGATATATCTTTTTAATTTCCCTCTCCTTTCCCCATCTCCCTTCTCCCCTGCCCCCAACCCCATCCACATTGTCTCTAGCCACACAACTGGGAAGCTGGGATTAATCCATCCCTAGGGAAACTGGGATTAATATACAACTCATGCGGAACCTTTAAAAACCCAATGATTTGTGGTCCCCTTTCCAGAGGCACATGCAATCCACAGCTGAAAAGTAACTATTTGCTGTTCCAATGCACATTCTGAGAGAGGCTTTTGCTCTGTTTCATGAATGTACACTGAAGACCCCATCTGACAGGATTTCTTCATGCATCCAACAAAAAAACAGGCTTAGTAGGCTGTGCAGAACCAGGCTCTTGCGGAGTACTAACAGTTTATGGGCAGAAAAAGAATGACTGGAATGTAAAGGGGGGGGGGAATGAGAGTGAGAGATGTGCCAACACATCTTTATGCTTTCCTTCTGTAACTGGAAATGGTTAAAAAAATAATTAAAGAAAAAAATCTCTGTTTCTCTTATAAATCTTTCAGGAAGAGGCAACTAGAGTCAGGTGCCCGGTTTTTTACTCTTGCAAACTCCCATTCAGTGATGTTTTCATGATGAAAATGCAAAATTTAAAGCAACTGTGAAAACAGAATCAGCTCTCGATTGGCAGACAGAGGACTAAGTAAGTTTTATTCACTGCATGAATGTCAGATTAAAACACATGCAAAGATAGAAAAGAGAAAGAGAGGGAAGGCAATTAATCATTTAAATTGTGATCCTGACTCAAAAGGCACATTTCCCATCTAATTCCTTTCATTTATTTTGGGGTTTAGTACAATTTATCTCTTCTGACTGTCATAATTTCATCTCTACTTTGCTTTCCTTGGAATCGCTGAACTGATACTGGCTAGCAAATTTCAAAACACTGGACGGAAAAGGCGAACTGTTCCTCCATACAGCTGAGAGCATGACCAGATAGATAGCCTTTGTTAGCACCGGGGCAAATGTGGCCTTCTGGGAGGAGAAAATACACACACATTTAAGTGTTGTACAAGTGACATTAAGAGGTTATATGTGCATCCTGTGCTCGGCATGCCCACGTAGTTTTAATACATCTGTATTTCTAATTATGTCAGTTCTGGAGGTTTGTTGTTTTTTGGTTGTTTTGGTTTTTTTCTTTTTAATTGCACATAAAAATGAAGGTCCCAAGAAATTCTTGGCAGTCAGATCACCAAACTTCAGCTTTTTAAATGAAACGCTCTTCATGCCCAGCTGGGAGGAGTGGTTTCTCCACCTTTGCGACCCCGCAGCTCTAATGTTTCCCAGGAACCAGTTACTGACACTGTTTCTTACCTCGCCACGGGTGTTTCAGTTTCTCGGTGTTAAGAGACGGCGGAGCGGCGGTGGAAAGCCTCGCTGGAGTGACCTGAGTCCCTTCCTCCCTCCCTGCGGACCCGACCCAGATTCCTGCCTCGTAGTTACGACCCCTGAAAACCTGGTTCCAAGTGACAGTGCCCTTTACTTTCTCGGTCGGCGACAGGATCCTGCGTGCATCCTTGTTCCCTTACTTGGTGCCAGAAGCGACACAAGAGGGACGGGGAAGTCCATCGGGGATTTTCTCTCTGATTCTCCGTTTAGAAGGGCACGGAGGAGGGTGAATCACCCAGCCTTCAGGCTGTCCCTTAACGCCGTGTCAGTGCTCAGGGCTGCTGGTCCGCCCTCGGCGAGGCGCGGATGCCGTGCCCCTGCCCGGCAGCGGGGCACGCCAGGGCGACTGGCGTGTCCCATGGAGCGCTCCGGGGCAGCGAGCCACGCCGGGGAAAGGCGGCCGCTCCTGCGGGGTTTTTGTGCAAGGCAATCCCTCCAAACCCCCACGGAGGACCGGGGAGAGGCGCGGGAGACGACACCTTCAAATTTCCTCCGAGAAAAGCTTCCGAGCAAGCATCCCGGCCCGGCTCGGCCGACGCCGCGAAGGAAGGGATGTGTGGATGGAGGGATGGATGGAGGGATGCTCCTCGCTCCAGCCGGGCGGGCTCCGCGCATGAGACGCCGGCGAAGCGGCGCGCAGGGCTCCGCGCTCGTCCCGCCCTCCTCCCGCACAGGGCCAGCCCCGGCTGCCTGCAGGTTACTGCGGACTTCACCCCGCACCCCTCACTTGCTGCTTTTCAGATGCCAAAACCAAAAGCCTTCGCGCGGCGTGGGAAGCAAAACCCAAGCAAGACGGCTTCAAACTCTGCCCATGCTCCCAGCCCCCGGAGCTGGATGCAGGCACAGGCGGCACTTCTCATCCGAGCTCCCCCAGGGCCTTCCCGTATTGGAGGTGGGTCCGCAGCCCGTCCTGCAAGAGCCTTTTCTTTAGTTAGGGCGCGCTCGAATGGGTGTCCAATAAATAAGACGAGGAAAGAGGTTTCTCCCCCCTCCCCTTACATTAAATGTAATACACCTTTTTTCCTGTCCTTGATAGGATTCTTTGACCACATAAAGAAATAATTACTAAAAGCGGCAGGGGGGAAGGGGAAAGGAGCCGCGCTGGACCCCGCGGCTGGCGCCGGTGAGCATCGCGCTCCGGCCGGGCATCCGCGCTGCGGCCGCGCAGGAGCCGCTGGGCAGCTCCGAGGTCACCTCTGCCGCATCACTAATTTGCAGAAAAAGAGGCTTCTTTTATCGCGGGGGCACTGACTTGTGACTGGAGGAGGAAGGTTTAGGGTTTAGCCGAGAGGACGAGAAAGGACGGCGGCAAGAGGCGCTTCAAAGGCTCGAGCGGATGCCCCAGCACTGAGCTCTCTCTCCCCCGTCTCGATCCAAAGAGGTTTCGCAGTGAAATAAACATCTGTGATCTGAGACAGCTGCCGGGAATCAAAGGCCGCCCCAATCAGCGCGGAACCGGCCGAAGATGTGACGGGAAAACGCCCGCTCCTGACAAACGCAGGAATGGGGGTGCGAAGGCGTCTCCACCCGCAGCGCCTCCAGGCACCGAGAGCAGCAACAGCTCACCCATTACTCATCTGATTTGTTTTATAACACTTCTGACACCTAATCTTATCAGCTAATACCCACGATTTAGTTACCCAAGACGATTGGTTTTTTCTCACTAGCAGCAAAATTGTTTGACTCTCCGCTGATGTTTACTTTTGTCAGCCTTACCAAAAAGAAAAAGAAAAAAAGAAAAAAAAAATAAATTAAAAAAAAAAAGGAAAAGGAAAATTAAGAGGGGGAAAGCTAATGTAAAAAAAAAAAAAAGATCCAGACTTTCCAAGACTGGTAAACACAACCATTGAGGAAATAAAAACTTAAATAAGAAAAGAAAAAAAAAAAGGTTCTGCATATTGACAAAGAGAGTTTACCAGGGAAGAGATCAGAAACCAAAGGAGCACATATGTAGTCCATGCAGACTTGCCTGTAAAATAACAATTTATTTTAATACTTAAAAACCACACACAATCCAGTGATAAATGTCAATTACCAATAATCAGCATAAAGTGCCAAACAGCCATACAACATTTTTTTTTTAATAAACAGAACTTATTGGAATGTCTCTTAATTTGAATACACTGTTCAGAAAGCCAGCATTTAAAAAAATATGCTCTCAAGTTGAGATCTGTTCTCTCACACCAGGACACACGAAGACTTTAAGTACCACTAAAACCACGTTGTGCATACCGTCAGTTTGACGTATTGCCATCTTTCTTTCCTCTGGGTTTTTAAATAAGTCCAGAAGTTACAAACTTCCTCACAGCACACTAGACCACAAGGTAATAAAAAAGGTCTCCATGTCTCATGAGCACTGATCTGTCCCAACACCAGGAACCCGTGGGTCTGAGATCTGGATGCATTTTCTAACGCATGATAGGACTCCCCACTTGAGAGACTTAGGCCATTTCCAAACATTAATTTTCTTCTCCTTTTCTGAAAACAAACTAGCAAATGAGACTTGCAAGTTGCCCCTCTCCTTGTCTTAATGGTGCTGTGATGAGAAACCACCGTTTCAGTTCTTAATCGTCTTCCAGAATTCTTTGTATTTCCTGAAGTGTAAAAATAAGAAGCTTTATACAGTCAAAAAAAAAAGTATAAAATAAGAGTTTGGATTTTCTTGAGTAATACTTTTGGAAGCTACGATTTTGGTTTGGTTTTTTGGGGATATTTTTGGGTGGGGGGGGTTGGTCGGGGGTGTCTTGTGGGTTTTTGTTTGGTTTTAAAGAGATTCCTGTCCAACACGTGAGCACCACCTTTTGGCATAAAGTTTATCAAAGCCACACACGTCAGCTAGCACTCTCTGTATCATTCATGTATATTTTTAATGCAAAATAATCTTTTCACCCACGACTTAGAAAGTTAATTGCTTGGACGGGGGGATTGAAGGGGTGCAGATTTTGCCCTTTTTAAAGTAGAAACAAAAACAAAGCATAAAGTCCAGTGCTCCTGTCCCAAAAGTTTTGTTTCTGCTCTAGTTTTGGTGTAAAGTCTGAAGGGGAAGAAAAGTTCATAGAAGTTGAAGATTCAACACTTAATTTTGGCAGGTTTCAGTTCCTTTACTTGCGTGTGCAGTGTCTTGTGGACCGCTAGTGTTCTGGACTGGCAAAATCCTTTCCCGCATTCTTGACACTTAAAAGGCTTTTCTTTAGAATGGATATATCTAGAGAGAGAAAAACAATTGAGATGTCAGAAATAAATGACCTAAACTCAGCAGTGGGCTACCTGAGGGAAAATATGCTACAGAATTACACCTACTGCTGAGACTGAGAGTCTGGAGTGTGGCGCTTGGGCAATTGTCTGTATGTGTGTTTAAGAGAGGGGGGCATCGGAGGGTTATAGGGTGCCTTTCTTAGTTATAAAGATCTTCTCTTTTACTTTGGGGTAACCAGGCTCCATGACACTTCTGAATAATCATAGAGGCAGAGGACACATGATTCAAAAGGAGGGTGAAAACATCTGTGGAAGCTAAAAAGGGGTTGTGAAAGTTGTCTTTATGAAGCGAGTGAGGTATGTCTTCCACTGTGAGTTACCTGGGCTCTTCCACCAACCATGGGCAGAGGAAAAACTAGAGGGAATGCTCTTGGTTGGACTGGTACTTAACTTTTCTTATAAAATTTTTGAGTGTTGATGAGTAACTGGGAGAGTACAAATACACAAGGGAAAAAGAACAGGAAAAGAAAAATATTTACCTGTGATCCCTCAGGTGATCCTGTCTTCTGAAAGCCTTGTGACAAATATCACATGTGTAGGGCCGTTCATCAGTGTGGGTTCTTTCATGAATCAAAAGGTTGTAGGACTTGGTGAAGTGCCTGCCACAGAATTTACACACAAACTCCTTCTTGGTTTTGGACGGTAACCTTCCCCGTGTGGGTTTCTTTTCTGGAGAGAGTTTAGTCACCTCAAGCAAAGACCCCAGCCCTGCAGGTGAGCCCTGACTGTCTGCCTGTCCCAGTTTAGAGTGGTCCTCTTGTGTGGCAGCCACTGCTAAGTTGGCAAAGTCAAAGCGGGGCTTGGCTTTGAGGGTCATGTTGGCAGCCTCTTGCTTGGGCTGGATGACATGTGGGAAGAGTGGGAAGGTTGGCAGCTGGAACCGCGCGTCCACCAGGCTCGAGACGCTGGGCACTTTGGAGAAGGAGGAGCGGGGCAGATGCATGGCCGGGTAGCCCAGAGTCCACTGGTGCAGGTGCACGGCGTGCAGGGCACTGAAGCCATAGAGGTTGGAGAGGTGGTCAGAGGGCACGGCGGGCAGCCCGTTGAATGCTTGCAGGAAGGAGTAGTTGGTAAGCTGGAGGGAAGGATGGATAGGCACTGGGGCCGGCAGGGTTTTACTTCCCATGGTGGCCGCTCAGGAGGAGGATCTTGGGAGCAGGGGAGGAAAATATCTGGAAAATAAAGATGGAGGGGGGAAGAGGGAGAGGTAGATTTATATGAAAATAAAAGCACCTTACCTCACCCCTCATCAATATCCTTCTCCAAAGCCACGGAAGGAGGTTGTCTTGGAATTAGAGAGGCCTGATCAGGACTTTACTGTGAGTGTGTTCCCAGATTCTCCCTCTCCCCATCTCTCTCTTGCACACAAATGTTGTACTTTATCCGCAATCATTCACTTCCAAGGCACATCCCCTGCTATGCAGACTTCCAACGATCCTGTACGCAGAGATAGCTGAGATGCCATTTTGGCCCAAAAAGCTCAGTCATCTCCCAGTAATTTAAAATCCCTTCCTGGGTGACCTCAGTCTTTAGAAAATAATGACATACTGCCCACTACATCTGTCCACACAAATTGCATTTAGCCCTGACTCTTGAGGTAATACAGGGAAAGGTGCAGAACTTGCTCCCCCAGGGTTGCTCAGCTCCCTGTGGTCTGGCCTCAGACAAGACTCTGAGATGATGGAGGTACTCGGATGCTCAGAACTGCACGCTCTCCCTCTTTCAAAAGAGTAAAATAATTTTGGTGAAAAAAAATCATTACGGGGAAAATACCCGCCAAAGCCCTCCCTCTTGTGTACTGCAAAAAGGAATAGGAAAATGGTGAATTTGGGTGACAAATCTGAAGTGCCGTTTTCTCTTCCCAGGCAGAAGTGCCTGGCTTCAAGCCCACATCCTAATCTAAGCAATTGCTTAATTAGAGCCCTTCAAAAGGCTAAAATATGGGGACAGGCGAGACCCTTCCCATGGGGCACCCAGACCAGCAGCTGCAGGGCCTCAGCCCTTCCCTGGGCTGGGTGCCACCACTTTGCTCTGTGTTTCAGGGTCCTGCCAAGCCCCTAGCCTCTCTTGTGGGCCAGATCCCTACCCATCCCACCCCACAAGACGGAGGGGAAAATGCTACAAGGCAGCAGCATTGAGGCACATCTGGCCCAGTCTGAAAATTCAGCCCCAGCTGCTGTCAACCATTTGGCAGGAGATGCCTCCCGAGGGTTGTTGGTGGGAATGGAGTTTCCTCCCTTTGTGGATGTGAGAGAGCACCCATGGCTTTTGGAAGCAACACATCCCTGCAGCCCAGAGAGCCTCGTCTTTACTCCACAGTCCTCAATTTATACTCTCTTAGCTTATAGCTAACCTCAGTTTGCTCTGGGATCTGCCTTCAGTGGGGCTACTTTCTGCCAGGATCCCTACAGGTTTGCTGCAGGGTGCCCACGGGATCCACAGAGGGTCTTTATAAGATCCTGACAGGGTTCCTGCTGAGTCAAGGCAGGTTCCCCCACAAGATCCCCACAGGGGACTGCAGCAGGGTCCTTGCAGTATTCAGATTAGAGTTCATCCCCACGTGTAGAATAAAGCCCTTTTGGAGAAATGGAGGCAGCAAAGTACAGCAGTAATTGTCCCTCTGAGCTAGAAGTCTGGGGGTGTGGAAACTGGTGGTGGAAGAGGTCTAAAGACCAGGGAAACAAATCTGATTTATATGTGTGCTGTTGCCTGGAAAGAGGAGCTGCGGCTGAGAGGGTGTGAGAGGGACAAGCTTACTCTGAGCAGCTCTGTACTCCAGGCCCACCTTTCACTCTGCTTTACATAAATCAGCAGCAGGAAGAGGGACTCAAACCTTAGAGGAATTCCACTGCAATGACCCAGAATAAGAGATTGTGACATTTTTTGTTTTTCAATTGGATACATTTCTGATAGTGACTGATTGAAAAATGCACACATTATATTCTCTGTTCTCCTGCCTTTCCTCTTTTCTCCCTCTTTCTTTTTATTTTTTTTTGTTTGGTTTTGGTTTGGGGTTTTTTTGTTGTTTTTTGGTTTGGTTTGGTATTTTTGCTAAACTATTTAGGGCTGTTGAACTAGCCAGACTGTTCTGTTGCTCTATTGGGGATATACTTTTATTTAGTTAGTGCTGCCTATACACTAAGCATGTCCACATCACAGCACAAATGCCTCAGCTCGTGATTCCGAGGACAAAGTGCTCAAAAAACACTTGTCCTCTCGTCCAGGTACCTGAAAATGTCTGTTTCTGTCCATCACAATGGCTCTGTGTCTGTTCCCCTGTCTAGGTAGCTCTAGATCTCTCAGACACAAAACAGGCTATTGCAAATGAAGTTTATTCCTCTTTCTTTCTTTGTATCCTTAGAAAACACTTAATATGGACTATATAAGCAGAAATCTACTATGTAAATCCTCACTTGAAAACATTTTTTAAATTCTCTTTCAATTTTCCCAATAAAGAACAAGGCACAAACCAAGGAGAAATAGTCAGGTCATAATAGCATCCATCGCACCCACAGTTTTTTGGGTTCTGCTACAGCAGCTCTGTTAAATTTTAAAGAATATAAAATGTTAAAAAGATGAAAAAGCCAAAGACAACACGGAAAAGAAAAAAAAAGAAAAAAAGAAAAAAAAATAAAAAGAAAAGAAAAAAGAGGGAGAGGATAAGAAAATAAGAAGAAAAGAGGAGGTGGGAGCAGAATATTCATGTTACTACAAGTTTCTTGGCACTTTTCCAGAAATGTAAGCTACACTTTTGCTCTGTACGAACAGGATAGTCAAAAATATGGATGAAGAGCAGGCTATTTCATAAAGAAGTCCCCTTACTTAGGGACATCAAAGCAAACGTGTTTCACAGTGTAGTAACTCTCTGGTCTCCAACTTGCCCGCAGAGAGATCAATGTTTCTTTGATTTCGGTGTCACCTCCACCTTTAATTCTGCTTCGTGTAAACAGATCGTTATCGAGTCTTTTTTTTTTTTTTTTTTTTTTTTTTTTTCAACAGAAGAAGACCCCGCGAGTTCTCTGCTTGAATTCCCCCATTGCAATAAAATTGTGCGGGGTTTTCGTTTTCAACACAAAGTAGCTCGGTGAGTAATTAAGAACAAACCACTTGTGTTCTGACTGAAACAAAACCCACTCATGCCAAGATAAATTTACCCTGCAAAATAGGATCATAAACTTGAAAGTCTGCATCTGTCTCCAGCTTTCTTACCCTTTGCCCCGAGTGAAGATACGGTAATGCTATTGTCCAGTTGCCACTGTTTTAAGACCATTTCAGTCTTAACCTCCTAGATTAAATTCTACCTACTCTATATGCCAGGAAAAAAAAATCTACCCGGCTTTCTGCTGGTACCATAGCAAGAGGCGAAATTATATGTATTTTTAAGTAATCTTGTGGCTAGTCAGTATTTTTCCTTTATACATTGAATTATCAATTTCCGATGTATCCTTTGAAAGGGATATTTGTTACATTAAATACCTGACTCATAAATAATGAGGTTTGCTAATTAGTTCCACATGGAAGAATGGAGGAGGTAAATTATCCTGAGAACATTGCTTATTTTTACAAACATGATAAAGTAGCGGGCATAAAATGATGCATTCTTGCGAGAACCCCAAACTACAGCAATCAGGTTCTCCTGTCAAAAAAAAAAAGTTCTCCAGTTTTGCCTGAATTTTTTCAGGTCTGGTAGCCCCGTCCTTTCGGATGCACAGATGGGTGTGCAACATTTTGCCACCAGGTCGGCTGTTTATTTTGTCTCCTTTGAGGGGAAGAAAATTTCCCTTCCTAAAGTTAGAGCGAGGAAATGGAGCTTACAAGTTATCTGTGTTTGGGAAACTAAGTGAAAAGGGAATAAAACTGCCCTTTCGCTCCGCATTATTCGAGCGTGGTGCTCTTGAGGAATAAAATACATTGCTCACAGATTTATTCAAAGTATTAATGAAGTGTGCAGAATCTATTAAAGCAGGTTTATTTGGGGCTAATTGAGCGTGAAAGAGTTAATTGCTAACATTAATGAGGACTGGAAGGACTCAGTCAGCGTGCGCCTTGGATATCTCCGCTCAATCCTTATAAAATCATCATTCACATTTTATCACGAAATCGGTGTTGACAAGTCTCCCCAGACCACCACCGCGAGCGCGGGTGAATGAGATGGGCTTTAGTTTCTCAAATAATAATAACAAATAATGACCGGGGGGCGAGTACTACCCTGCCCGGGGCAGCCTTTATCCAAACCAGCAAAGATCCGCGGGTTCGGTCCCTGGAGGGACAGCGAGGCCACGGGCGGGAGCGCAGCCCCACGGCGGGCGTGGGTGGGTGCCGCGGGACGGCCGCAGGGGCCAAGCTCCTCCACCTTCTCCCCGCAGAAGCTTTTAAGGTAGGTTTGGGGGTATTGTGTGTGTGCCCTTTTGCAATCCCCTCGGGTGTTGAAAGCCCCCAGCACAAGATTCACCCTCGCTTTCTCCCTGGAGAAATGCCCGATGCCTCCCCTGCACAGGAATAAATCGTCCTTCCTCTGTCCCGGCCGCAGGGAGGACTTCTTGCCTCTGTACTCCTCGCTTCCCATGGTCAGAGCACTCACAGCCGCGGGTAGGGGCAAGGCTGTGCGGTGCCAGCCCCGGGGGCAGCCCGGGCACGGCGCGCATCCCCGGGCCCGGCCGCCCCAGCCGGGCTCCGCCGCGGAGCCGCAGCCCCGGGCCCAGCGCTGCCTTGGGCTCGGGCCTCTTTCTCATCTGACTCCGAACTTACTGCACTGATCCACTGTGCACCTGTCCGGGACCCTCCTGCCTGGCTCGCGATTTATCGAACAATTCCTGCGGCGCTACGATAATCTCCAAAATGCTATATTTTTATAGTTTCCCTCCCAAAAGCCAACTACAACAACCATACCCTAATCCTCGGCTTTGCACTGACACTTTATAGGCTCGGCCTCGAGAGAAGCTTAGTCTCTCCTGCGCTGAACTTTTTTCGATCCACTCAGACAAATATAAACATCAGGCTGATTTCTGTTATGGCCTTGGGAAGAAAGAGAAAAGGCTTTTCGGATCCTGAAACACTGGAGTTGCAAGAAAAGGGGAAAAAGGAAAGAGGAAACCTCGCAGAAATAAAGACAGAAGAGAAAGAAGAGGAAAGAAAGGACAATAATAGAAAGGAGAAAAGCTGGAAGTTCAAGGCCGTAAAGGACATGCAGGCTTCTGTTTTGCTCGTATGTGTCATTTTTAGCTCGGGTTAGAAACACTGCTTCTCCGCAAGGGGGGAGAGACAACATCGAAAGGGGAGGACAAATCTTTAAATAGCATCAAAATATCCGAGACCCATGTGAAGGCTTACCCCAGCCCTCCGCCCGCCCCAAAGAGAACAGTCCTCCTCACGTGAACCACAGTTTCCACGCTTCTGCACCATCCAGCGGATCGTGGGAGGGGATGGGGGCAAAGAAAGAAAGGAGGGAGAGTAAAGGAAGTGTTTGAATCGATATCCCCAACCCCCGAGGCTTGGCAAAACAAAAACCAAACAGAATTAGTTGTTCTTTTTATTTACCTAATCCCGATCTGTGCTCCACCGCTGGCAGCAGTTAAAAGATCCTGGGCTAAATTGGAGCTGGTAAAATAAAATAATGGAAAAAAAAGAGGGGGGAAAAAAAAAAAAAAGNAAAAAAAAAAGGAGGCTGGGCTAGGTCAGTGTCTGTGCTGGCCCTGGGGGGCACAGCTCACCCCACCCACCCCAGTGCTCCTCCAGCGGGTACAGTCAGATCCGAGCGGGGCCAGGTGTCCAGGTGCTCCGGCCGGCGCGGCCGGAGGTGCTCTCCCTGCTCCTGCTCCCGGAGCCGGCTGCGTGCGCTGGAGTGCGAACGCGCCCGGGAGCAGCCGCGCTCAGACTGAACCGATCCCTTCCCTCCTGCCTCCTCCTTATTTCAACCCCCCCTCCCAGCTCCCCCCTCAACCTCCCACCGCACTCCGGGCATGCGCACGCAGGGAGAAAGTTTCTGGCTGGGAAGAACCAACTTTTCAACCCGCTTCTCCCGGAGGCGCAGCAGCCCGGGGCTCGCAGCCCGCAAACCTCTCATCTCGCCCCCCCGCCCCGCTCCCGCAGCCTCCCCCGGAGCGTCTCCCCAGGGCCCGCTGCGCTCAGCCCGGTGGCGGAGCGTCCTCCCGGGGGTTCCTCGTGCGGCGCGGCGGGACGGGACGGGACGGGACGGGACGGGACGGGACGGGACGGGACGGGACGCTCGCTGCCCCGGCGCCGCTGCGCGGCAGCGCTGCCTGCGCCGATCCGGCTCCGCCGCTCCGTTCTGCACCTCAGGGCTGCGAACCGCGCCGAACCGCGCCGAACGCACCGCTCTCGGCAGCCGCGCTGCGCCCCCTCCCCGCCGAGCAGAGCCGCGGGACAGGACTCACCGGGACCTGCCCAGAGGGCAGGAGGGGGACAAAGGCAGAAAGAATGAAAAAGTAGGGGGAGGATGGAGGGAGGGATCTGCTCCCGCTGGATGGATTTAGAGATCTCAAGTTGTTCTGCTTCTCTGAGAAGATCCTCAGAGAGGATCCCGGGAGCCGCTTACCTGTGAGGGGTCCACCCCCGAGACGGCTCTTCCTCCGCCCGTCGCGTCATCCCTCCTGATCCCCACTTTCCGCCCCAGCGCCCCTGAGCTGGGTGCCTTCCTCCTGTCTTTCCTCCCACGGGCCGGGAGGGTCTCTCCCCGCGCCCCGGAGGGGTTCGCGGCGTGCGAAACTCCGCGGATTCCCCGCGGATAGGGAGCTGCAAAGCTTTGCTTACGTCCGGGGGCGACTGCCCGGGCGACACAGGAAAAGCAAAATAACCCTCCAAAAAAAAAGGTTAAACGGGCTTTATAATTAATCCTGAGGCCGTAATCTCCTCGGTTGTTTTTCTATTCATCCATCCATTCACACTCCTTTAGATCCGTGAAGGGGGAAAATTTGCTTGGGTATATTACATTGTCCCGAGAAGCCAGGGTAATATAATACGCTAGCGAAGACAGATCCGTCAGGATAACACGGTACCGTGCTCAGGGACACGCATGTGTCTTTTTATTGTTCGTGACACTTCTGTAATTACACCTTTCTTTTTTTCTTTTTTCTTTTTTTTTTTTTCCTTTTTTATACCATCTCCGAAGGAAAAACAAGCGAAAAAATAAAACCAAAATCAACAAAACAGCAACAAGAAAACTCTAGGTTATCATCCTGCAGAATAAGTGTTCATGAACATGACAGTAGCATGGCAAGCAAGCCTTGCCCTGCCATTTCAACCCCAAATCCTCTCTATTTTTATGAACAATTTGGGGTCCAACATTACACTCTGCTCCAGGCAGGCGAGGAGATTTTCGTTCCCTTTTTTTGTAAACGAATGGCATTTTTATGAGGCAGAGGCGAAGCAAAGACGTTCCCAGTTCTTCTTCAGTTCTCTCGCATTTCGTGCTGTTATTTTCTCTTTATTTATTATACCCCCACATACTCAAGAAACCCCCCCAAAACCCAAAAGAAAACCACACAACCCCCCCACCCGTGCAAGCAGAAAAAGAAAAAAAATTAAAAAATCCTCAAAACCCAAACGCCTAAACCTCTTATTTTCATTGCTGTCGAGAATGTGATCCTATGCCCGCTGCTGTAAACTGACTTCTTTGAATAAGTCTGCATTTTCAAATATGGTTTAAGTCCAGTTGTCTGAACACAAATGTAAGATTCCCAAGTGTCCCCAGACCAAGATACAGACCGCAGATAGATTCTTCTGACTGGAGATGTATCTTTTTCCACAGGAAAAAGTCTTGTTGTAGCGGAGGGTGGGTGCATGCACTAATAAAACAAAAATCCCATTTCTCCTTAGAGAAATAGCGGATTAGCTGAGACGGTAAACACAAAACTAGCTATGATACCTGCACGTGCTGCCTTTGAGGGAACAAGATAAAAAACATGCTTTTCCAGATACAAACCCCATAATTCCGAAATAAATACTTAAACATTGAAATAAGTAGCAGTAAATGATCTCATTGTCTACGGGGGAGGGAGACACGAAAAAAATTACTCCCACGCGAAAATAGTTTATAATAGAAGCAGGTCGTTGGGACATCATTCTATTCTAGAGTATTCCTGGAAGCTGTAGCTGAAAGCTGCCTGGATAATGTGTCTTTTGATATTTACGTATTTGTTAAAAAATAAAAATATTTGGACTTGTCAACTCACTGGCGATAGAACTGAAGTTTCAGGTTAACTGTCTTGTTAAGTACATTTGTTTTAAATATCTGGTGTTTAACTTATGAAGCTTATGTTGTTCCAAAACCTTTATTCTCGAATGGATTTTTATGATGTCCCTTGCTAATTTGCATTATGTCAGCTTGCAGCGGTGGGGAACCTAATACGGGGAACAAAACCACCCTGACACGCAGGGAATAAGCTGCGCTTTTCCATAGCGAAGATCTGCTGTCGATTAGGAATGTTACGACTTCAATAGAATTGTGAAAAGCAAAGGCATCTGCTCCCAAAGCTAGCCACGTTTGTAGGACTTAGACGTGACAGAGAAACCCAATTCGTTTCAAGAGAATCCTGTGGGATGAGTGGGGAGACCGGAGCCCCCATTCCTATTTCCCACCTGTATCCCCTTCCCGAAATCATCCCCATCCCTATCCTGTCCCATGTGTCTGCAAGTCAAAGGTCTCCTGTTCTATGTCCCCTGTTTCGGAGAGCAGCATCCCGGACACCCAGCACATCCCGTGCCCAGCACACCGGGACTGCCTGTCCTCTGCGCTCCCGCAGCGCCGGAGCCGGGCGCTGCCGCCTCGCCCCGCTGCCGCCGGTGCCGGTGCTGGTACCCGAACCGGCACCGAGGGAGCGGCTTAGTGACCCTTGCGGAGCAGGCTCAGGGGCGCGGGGAGAACATCTGAGGGCATGCCCCCGTCCCTCCCGTGGGGAGCCTGTTGCGCTTGTCACCTCCCCTCTAACGAGTTCTGGGTTCAAGGGCTAACCCTGCGCGCCGCGGGCACTGGGGATCGCGCCTCCTCTGGTTCACGCTCCTCTGGGTGCCGGTCATCCCTGGATGCACCTACACGCGTGCTGGGGGAGGACTACACAGCCTGACTGATGTTCCTCTACCCTGCTGCAGCTGGAATACCCAGCTTTACCCACTTAACCTTTGCAAGAAAAACGATTCCCGGCCCCATTCCATAGCCACGGGAAGGATAAAACTCCCTTTTGCTTCAGTGGGACTTTCTGCCCACCGGGGAACTGCGCTTGTCCCTTAAAAATTCTTTTACTGAGAAAAAACAACTGTGCTACTCGCGAAGCATCCTCCGCCGCTGGGGCTGGGGGGAGCAGCGGCTCCGGCGGAGCAGGGGGAGGTTCGTGCGCTCGGCGAGTCCGGGGGCTCCATCGCCCCTGGAGTCTGGCGAGCGCAGAGGCGGTGGGTGGGGGATGCCTGGGCAAAGCCGCCTCCGCTCGGCAGCCCTGCAGCTCCCGACGCTCCCGGGGAGAGGAAGCGGGAGCAGGACTGAGCAGCCGGCAGCGCTCGGCGGAGGTTCCAAAGCTTCTCCGCTCCTGAAGCTTCACCGGGAGGATGGAGCAGCCCCGGCGGCAGACACGCAGGGGAGAGCAGGCACAAGTGCACTCAGCGTTCCCCTCCTTGTCCTCACGCCTCCCCGGGCAAGGCGTAACGCCCCCGTTATCTGTGGCACCCGGGATATATATAATAAATGTGTGTATTTATATATATTCTGCTTTTCTTCGCTTTGCCTGGTTTCTCCTCTTCCTCCGATTTTGCTGATGGTCGCGGTGAAGGATTAGAGTGTGTGGACTCTGCCCTCCCTGGTATGGCCCGGACTGAGATGAAAAGGGAGAGTCAGAAAGGGGCAGGAAAGGCCACGAGCTCTCGGGGGCCGAGCGCGGAGCGTGGCCGGGAACTGCGGGCGGCGATGGGCGCGGGGCAGGGCCCGGAGGCAGCGCGGGGGCTCCCGCACCCCCTTTCCCAAACCCATCCCCAGCTGCCTCCCGACCGCAGCTCGCTCCTCAGGTTCCATGTAGCCTTAGTATTTTAATAGCTGCTAATGACAAGAAAGGGAAGAACAGCGGCAAACAACGCGGGTGGAAACTGCTCCCGCGGTGCGAGTAAACGCTCTTCAAATAGCAACTCTCGCCTCCATCCCTCAAAAAACAAATCGGTACAGAGATGGACATAACGCTGTTCTGCAAACTTTGGAGTTTTTTGAGGTTTTTTCAAACTTCTAGCGCTCCCTGAAAATAAAAGCCAAACTTTGGAACATCTCCATTTTGCTAACAAGGGGGAAATCGTTTTTGCTTGATTGCGGTGCTGAGATGTAACCCGGCGCTTTAATGTATTGCCGCCCTTCTCGGGCAGGGGGAGATCCGCGGGAGCGCAAGTCCCGCTGCCCCCCCCGCGCCCCGCGCAGCCGGCGGGGACAGCCCTCTGCCAGCAACTTCTGCGGGGCAGGAAAGAAAATCCAGAGCACGGAATAGAGCGATAGGGGATTTGTCCTCCTCGACAATCACAATGGATTTTGCAAGCAACTAATTAAGCGCAAGATCTCCCCCCACCACCAGTCCACCGCCCCACACACCCCTTGTTTGCAAAGCGGTGCGAAGTCGGTTGTGTAAATGATTCCACTTTAACTTCCAGCCCCTTTAGATCACTAATAATGCCGTGGTGGTGCTACTCACACTGGTGTAGTGAGAGTCAGCATTTCCATTATAATTTCCTATTTTCAGGAGTTTTTACAGTGGTCATAAAAATTCAGTCCAGGCTCAAACTTGGCATCCTAGGACTCCTCCCAGGAGTAATTTCTTTTTGTTGTATTTGAAAGAGGAAACCATTTATCTGTTTTTACATTGCGAGAGAGCAACAAAAGGAAGCAAAAACAGTGTTTGCAGAACATTTTTGTATTTTATATCACTTGCTTTTCCTCAGCTTTACAGTATCTGCCATAGTTGTTAAAGGAGTACAGTACACAGTAATTAATAACAGATGAAAAACCATCAGGTTATGGAGAAACCAGAGTCTGCAATCAGAACTGGTCGTATAAAATACTCTTTATCATTCTGAAATCCTTTGCTTTTCTAAACCAACAATTTATTAGCAATACATGCAAAATGTAATTTGATGCTGGGGGTCACTTTGATTCAAAACTAACGGATCAATTTGGAAATCTGAGAAAGTCTTTGAATGTGCTCATTTTTAAGAAAAATTTTGTAAAAGTACAGATGTTTTCACTGCAGATTTGAGGAGTCTATCCTCCAGCCTCCTCTAAGCAAGTATATGTACAACAGTCAAATAATCTTTGGATTTAGGTGTCCCTAAGTATTCATTTATATGATGGATTGTAATGGCTATATGGTTCCCTTGAAACCATTATGTTCTATCAGGTCAAAACCAGCTTCTTAAAAAAGTTCATTTAATACAAGGGTGGCTGGAATGATTTGTGTACATTACATTTGCTCACATACAGTTCCCATATCTGCTGGAAATTGAGTAAGGATTTAATGATCCCAGAGGAACTGAAGGCTTTGGTGACATGAGTTCCAAAGGGGCCTGTGAGACAAAGACTGGTGTGAATTGGGACACTGAAGTAGAATGCCAGTGAAGCCTGGACATCCCATCATTTGGCTGTGGATTATGCCTATGCCACATGTTTTAAAGGGAAATCTTTCCCTACTGCTATAAAATATACACTTCTGCTAGCCTGGGAACTCAGTAGGGGTATCCTCTACTCCTCCAGCTTTGGTTTGTCTAGGAAAAAGGATCACCAAGAGCAATCTCTCAGATTTCAAAGAGTTACTTCTAGGTAGAACCAAAAGATATGTATGGAGTTAGAGTTACATGTGTATACATATATATACATATACACTAGAAAAGGGAAGAACCTTTGTATGTATATGTAGATACAGAGAGAGATTAACACAGACAGCATTATAGGATGCACAATGGAAGTAGGAGGATATGTATACTGAATCAAGGAATATCAGTGACCTTTATATTTTTTAATTTTTTCAAATGATATGTAACTTGATAAGGTTTATATTTACTATTGTTAACACTTAAAAGAGGACTCCTTAAAAGAGGACGATATCTTTCAGTGAATAAAGGCAGTATTTGCTTGCTATGGTCTGTCAATCACAGGATTGGAATCAGAATTCCACAAGATTCATCTTCCATGGAGTGATTTCCTCACAGTGACATTGGGTTAGTAACCTCCAGTGGATCCAGCACTTCCTGAAAGCAGGGAACTTCCTGTTGAGATCATTCTAGAGAAACCTTTCCTTTTTTTTTTTTTTCATTGACCGTATGCTAGCACATACACAGACCCAATGGTCCTTGTTTTAGGTATCTCAATTCATAGCCTGAAGGTTAAGGGATGGGAGTAAGTCTTTTCTATTTCTACATTTTTATCAGGCTTTATCTTTGGGACTTAGTGAAGTACATATCTGCAGTAGTTGATAGGTCATACACCTGTGTGACAACAAGCTCGCTACAAATAAAAAAAATGAAACATTTCCGCACCACAAGTGGTTAGGAAAGCTTTCCCTAGGACTTAATTACAGCAACATTTCATGGCAGCAGTTCGGCATCTCCTTTGGAATTAGCAGGACTAGAGATAGCAATATAGATTGACAATTTACATTTTAATTATTTGGGATCTTGTTTTGGCTTTGTCCACTGCATAGGTATGCAATGAAACAAGGCTCTGAGTTCAGTCATTTGCAAATACTCTTAGCCCTTCATCCCAACAGACTGGACACTGTAGCCCAAAGGTACATTCAATCCATGTGCAGTAGCATGAGAGGTGACTGGACCATCATTTGTCCCACAGAACTCTAACAATCCGTCCAGAACTGTGAGCTTTCCATGCCTTTGACTCAACAGCTGCCATGCCTGTCTAGCATTGCAAACAGGGAGAAGAGGTGCTGAAGACTGGGAAGACCTTGTACATACCCACTCCACAGTCTTGGACAGGCTCCAGGGGCAGAACTGCTGGGTCAGGTCTGTAGAATCACAGTCTACAGCTCAGAAATGCAGGTGGTGTTTTAAACATCCTGAGCCTGAACCTTGGAAAGACATCCAGGGAGGGCAGAACATGGCTTGGTAGCCAATGGGAGTCAGCTTTAAAAACAGGTTTGGGTCCTTCACTCTTTCAGCAAATATTTGCAACTGCCAGTACTTCATGTCCTGTACAGTGATGGAAATTCACTGTAGGACAGAGAGGTTCATGCACTGGGACCATCTTCCCTGCTCCAAAGAAATGTGTAGTCCATAGCTGCTGCTCCCAGCTCTGCTGCCCACTCCCTTGGCTGCCAGCTCATTGACCAGTGCTGCTGGCAGACACAATGGCCAACTCTCCACAGGGGACAAGGAGGGGACATTTTAAATTCAATTACATCAGTCCTTGGTCCTCTAAACCACATCTGTGCCCCCTCCCTTCTATAGCATGATGATTGCCTGAGGCCAGTTGGTCCTTAGCCATACATACACTGTGACGAGTGCGTGACACTGTAGCAGCCATGGAGTTCAAGTGTTCTTTCTCCCACAGAAAACTATATGATTTTTTATGATTGACTTCAGTGACATTAATATCTAACAACTGTAGTACTGTGTCACTGCAGATCCAATTTCTTGGCTTCTACTCAGCAGAAAGGTGTTATTTTAACACAAAATGTTGTTTTTAATAATACAGGACTAGTGCCTAGCTAAAGTATGTAGAAATATTAATCTGGTGAGTATTTTATTATTGAGAACAACCCTAAAATGATGTTATTTGGGATAATATATAATAAATCAGAATTTTAGTTGTATAATCACTCACAATGGTTTTCCTGTTTTTAGCCATTTCTGAATATATAGCAGCACTATAGGCGACAAAAAAAGAGGTTTTTTAGGAGTTTTCTGGGTTTGGGCTTTTTTTGTTGTTGTTGCTGCTGTTTGGTTTTTTTTTAGTGTTAACTTTTTTAAAAGGATATAACTTCCCTTTGAAACTACATGGAAATAAACCTGAGGGGCCAACTAAAAGTCACAAAAGGAAAGGAAGCTTAGAGTCAAGTTGGAAAGACAACTTTCTGTCATACACGGTCGTGTCGAAGTGTTAGAGATAAAGGTCACCTAAAAGGGGGTGCTTTGTGCCATCAGGTGATCCTAAATACCAAACAAGCTGCAATACAGGGGCCCAAGGGGAAGATTAACCAGTGACAGAGTTTCAACCCTAACTGAGAACTTCCTGCTATTCGTGGTGTGAGGCCTTCAAGGTTATTTTGAGATAGGCTTTTGCGTTTAAAGCTGCAGGAACAATACGGTCAGGGCATCCCTGAGCAGCGGGCAGGACCATAAAAATCTGTTTTTGGAAGTGCAATCCTGAAGAAAACTCGCCACCTGCTGGCCGAACGCCTTCTCGTGCTGCCCTTCCCCGATCAGCATTTGCTAAAGGCGATATTCACCAGTTCTCAGCAGCTGAAATAACCCACGGTTCATGCTCACGCCAGCTAAAGCGAGACCATTTTGGGACCTTCTGTCTTAAAGCAAAAAATAATTTCCATCTGAAATCTCTGTGTGACACTGTGTTGCGCTGACGTTTGAAAATACTATGAATCAAATATTTCAGAGTGAATAATAGTCTCTCGCGGCCTAAATATTTTTGTACAAGTGAGTTATGTTAAATGCATTTTAAAACATATATATCCTCTTTCTTTCCCTTAGGATTACATCAGGAATCTTTGTGGTTTCTTTTGTGATATTTGTGTTGCCACAGGGTCTTTTATTTGCTGTTACTACTTTTATTTACTGTTACTAAACAGTAACTGGAGATTTTTGACATCTCATTAGGAATAGTTCTCATTCCTGTAATGGGAAAGGGAACACCTCTCAATGCTAAATCTTACCATCTAACTTTTTATTATGCTGACATTTTAGTAAGCAACTCTAGATTATTTAGTAGTGATAACAGGATTTTTTTCTCAATTGAATAAGTCAGGTATACAATGTTGCCTTTTTTCATTACTGTCTGCTCTACAGCCAGCTAAATTAGATGACAGATCCCATTGATTCAAATCTAATTTGGGTAGACCATTACACAATAAACCAAAATACAATGTGAGTACACTTCAGAACTAATACTGAGTTTACAATCTCTTGATGAGGTTTGTGAATACACAAGCCACAGGAAAAAAAAACCCCACAGCCAGCAGGTTCTGGACACAGAAAGGGAGAGTCACTGAATGCTGGGTTCATCCAGACTCAGTGACCAAATATCCCATGGAAGGGGGCAGCGGTCAGTGTGAGGCTGGCATGCAGCAAATTGTAGGAATTCTTTTATCAATGCAGCCAACAGTGAAGAAGGAAAATAAAATATGGGTAGCTTTCCAAAATGGAAGAGAGCAATAAAGAAGCAGATGAGACTTAAACCCTGTTAATTCCAATTTATATTACATTTTAATTTCAATTTATTACTCTGCATAACAAAAATGACAAAGGTACTGAAGTTAAAAAAATGTAGAAAGCAGGAATAGTGGAAATATTTAAAAAACAGGTATATAACATAAATAGGAACATAGATAAAATAGTGGCTAGAAGATCCAAAATAATTAAAAGCAGGCAATTGTTTTGAGTCACTAACCATTAACAATTAAATCTCTCACAACTCCAAAATAATTTTGGCTCAGTGTATGGTAATAAAGATGACCAGAGAACAGTAGCAGAATAAACAAATTGAAGTGAAGCAACTAAGGAGAGGATGTCCCTGGTGTAATGGTGGATGTGAATGCTAAAACCACGCTTTTCTACCTGAGAAAGGGGCAAAAGGGACAACAGCGGCTATGAATGCTGAGGTGTGGAATTAAATCTACCAAATGAATCTATAGCTTTGTTCAAAGCACTTGATCAATTCTCTGCTCTGGTATAAACATCTGTAAAAGTTGTTCAAAAGGGTAAAAATGTTCACCTAACTGCCTGGGATTTTGTAAAGAAAAATATTAGATATCATATTTCATGGAGGGGAAAATAGCTGCTGGCAATCTGCATTTTCTTCAATTTGGCCTGGTCTCAGCTACTGTTATATTCTGTCTTAGTTTAGTCACAATGCAATTTTTAAGCATTTGGGGAGCATTTGCTTGGAATTGTCAGCTTGCCAAAATTACTTCCTAAATTATGAATGTTTTCACACAAACTTGCTCACATAAAGCAATGGTAAGTTTCTAAACTGCTAGCCTCTCTTTGGAGGCAGATTTAGAGCAGGATCAGAGTCATGGACTGCTGACTTATATCTTGCTCTACTCTTTCTGACTCTGATGGAAAACAATCAGGATATTATGTCTATCTTAGAGTGTCCTGGATAGGAGTGGAGCCTCAAAATTGAACCTTTCCTCTTCCACAACAGCCATTCTCTGGTCAGACATCATGACTTCTGACTAGTTACTCCCTGTGGTAACTAGCCCTTCAGACCTTCAGTTACAGGAGAAAATTAAGAAAATGAACTTGAACGGTTTTCCCGAGTCAGAGTGGTTTGGTTTCCACTTTCTGGACTTCCAGTTCTGTATTTTGCCAGGATTTAGCCTCAGCCAGGAACTCAGACTCCCATAGCAGCTCACTCACTTCCTGCCTGTGGAATGGGGGGGAAAAATGGGAGGGTAAGAGTGGGAAAACTCTTGGGTTGAGATAAAGACAGCTAAATAGGTAAACAAAAGCATCACAAACAAAAATTTCATTTAGAAAGTAAAACACGCATTTGGAAAACCATTTTCTCAGGTCTCAAGGGGAAGCAAGTAGTCACCTCTTCCCAGGAAAGATGAGCTCCATCACACAGGATGGTGATTGGGAAGACAAAATTCCATCAGTCTGAATGTTCCCCCTCTTTTTCCCCGCTCTACTTTATATGTTGAGCATGATATGGGATATGATATGATATGATATGATATGCGACATCCCTTGGGTTGGTTGAAGTCCACTGTCACAGCTGTGTCCACTCCCAGCTCCTTGTGCCCAAAGCCTCCTAGCTGGTGGGGTGGGGTGAGGACCTTGACTCTGTTTAAGAGCTGTTCTGCAATAATGGAAGCATCTCTGCACTATCAACAGCATTTCCAGACCAAATATGAAACACAGGCCCATACTAGCTGCTGAGAAGAAAATTAACTCTGTCCAAATCAAAACCAGCATTATTTTCTTACACATAATTGTAAAATTGCTGAGAATTATTTTGGCAGTTTTTTCCTGTTTTTGTCTCTGTTAGAAATCCATTTCAGGTTCTAACATCCTAATCTTATATCTCATGGGCAGTTTATCATACTCATATGTTTTGTGCTAATTTAAACTGTTTATCTTTATTGATGTTCCTTTTCCTCAGCTTTCGTATCCTAAAGTAAACAAAATCCTGTTCAGAAAGATGGATGCTTCAGGTCCAATTTCCTTTTGATGAACTTTCTCTGCATCTCCTTCATTTTGAATTAGTAGTCTTAATGGTGGCTTCTACAACAATTTAAGTGCCAAAGGTACTTGGTACCCAAGATATATGGCTATGCGATGTTTGCATATATAGTCTCATTCATCCATACAAATAAACTCGATTAACAAACACTGTCTGCAATACAGCCTTATTTGAAGTAAGACCATGGTATTCACAAACCAAACAGTTGTATAATTTAGATATTTTCCCAGCTCAGTTGACCTGAACGATATTGATTACAAATCTCCTCTCTGAACAGATATATCCTGTCTGTACACACCTCAGTTCTTGTAGCCTTGCTGTGTGCAGGCCAGCTGAGTGTCTTTCCTCTTCCCATCTGCTTGAGGCTCTCTCATCTCTCTCTTGGCTCAAGGGAGAGTGTTCACTGAGGAAAGAGGGTATGGAAAAGGTCATGACTTTCAAAGATGAGATCCTTGTTGTGGATTACTGTACCCAAGCATCATTTCTTGCACTGAAATTCAGACAGTCCTGTCCACTGCATTGGGGCTGGTCATGTTTCCATCTGGGGGCCGTTCTCCTCTTCCAGGAATGTCTGCCATCAGCAGTGTAAGGCTAATTCAAACCAAGAGGACAACTGCACCTGCTTCCTCTCATCCAACAGGGCAGCTGAGCATCCAGATGTTTGTAGTTGTGGTTGGTTTTAGATGTTTTTCATCTGCTTCTCACAGGAATTAACAGTATTGGTTTCCAGTGACCATACAATCCTGACTTCCTGTCTTAGAGGACTACAGTATATTTTCCACCTTTTTTGTCTTTGTCAAAGATCTTCCCTTTATATTTATTTTTTTTAATAAAGCTTGTATACATGCTTTTTTGTTCTTACTTTAGGTTTTAAAGCCAGTGGTTAAGTCAACTATTTCTATATTTAGCACAGCTAAAGTATTGCTAAAGGAGATGCTTGGGAATAATTGACTGAGCTTAACTTTTCAGATCAGATGAGCATTTTATATTTCACACTTCATGACATTTTACTTATGGATTCTGAATGGAAGTTCTTCCTAATCTGGCTTTATTCTATATCATTTGATGGATAGCTTATTAAGTTTTTCATTTGGCAATGAATGGCTCTCAAGATGTTTGCAATGGAGACTTCTTTGTGTTCTCACATGTTCATTACTTTTCTGATCATATATAATTGTTCTACTTTGACTCAACACATTGTGTTAGAGCTCTAAACATGCTCATGTAAGCTATAAACATTTTCATAGAACCCCCTACTTTCCCTAGATTTCCATGAAAACAGAATTTCACTCTCTAGGGCATTCTTACCAAAAATCAAGACAAAAAAAAAGAGTTAGAATTTTTAACTGAATGCTGCTTCTCAGATATTGCTTTTGCGTAATTTACACAGCCTGATTTTGACTGTCAGGCTGAAGGCTCACTTCAAAGCCATCTTCTGCAATTGAGTTTTCCTTCAGTCTCTATGAATTTATAATGAAAGTCATAACTGGATTACACTGGAAGTAAATTCCATATGTGATGCCCTCTGTAGGTACCTGCTGAGGGTATTCCATTCTGGTATTTGTATAGGACTTAGCATGGTCTAAAAAAGCAGATGATACAGAGAAAAGAGCCATTTTTAATTTTTTTTTTCTGTTTATATTTATTTGGTTGTTTTCTTTCTTAACTTCAGTGACCAAGAGAGTGATGACTGGTAGTCACTAATAATTATAACTGAAATAATTCTGTTTTCTGAGGAGGAAGTGTGAAAAACAACAGGGAATGGCATTGTCTTATTCACTTTTAGAAATCTGCAGTGTAGAAGCTTGCCTCTGGAGTAAGCTGCCTTGGAATCAGTGGGAAGAAGCAGGCAGTCACAGAGTGTTATTCATCTAACCTGTTTTAAAGCCCATTATTTTAGCACCTGCTGCACACAAGCACATTCCTGCTATATTTGGCACAGAATCACTCTCTCGTATTGCTTGTAGCCTTTGGCCCTGCAGGATGCAAGATGGTAAAAAGGATAGCCCTCCTCATTTGATCTATAACTCCTCTGCTGCTGTTTCCAGCAAGCCTTGCCAAGTCATCCCAGTGGTAGGGCTCAGCCTTTGCAATGCACAATCCTTTCTGCTAAGACTTGGCCTGGACTCACCAAATCTGTTGATTCATATTTAGTTAAGTGAAGGTGACATTACGACTTGATGACTTCTGTTAACCATATTTTTCCGAATAATGCATGAATATGCCTGAGCCTTTAAAATTTTGTTAAAGATTAATGATTGAAGGGGTTTTCTTTCTGGCAAGGATCACCACACCATTCATTTGTCATGAAAACTGAACTAATCAGTATAAGGGAAGAACATCCGGAATTCATTCTTGAAAGGGGTGTGTGTTAGGGGTGGGAGGACAAATGGCTCTTGATAACCTTCTTAGCCAGCTCTCACAATAAGGAAGAAAAGATGTCCAAGTTCAATTTTCCTCCTCTGCCATCTGTTCATTGATTCTGCCATTGCCTTTTAAGCAGGTAGACATTTCCTGGTGGGATGGAGTTAGAGGCTCTCTCTATAAGAGACATTATTCCCTATATCCTATTCCCTGCTGTAGGAGATAGGGGTTTCTCACATTACAAACCAGTGGGGACACGAGTTTTGCCACCACCACATCACAGGAAAGGAAACAAGGTATCAGAGGGAGGGGGAAACTCTTGCTGTGTCCATGGAAGTTGAGAACAGACTGAATGGACAGAGTGTTTATAGCCAGGGCTGAGGTTTGGACCTGAGCCTTGGGCTACACTGCTTTCACTAGCCTTTCATTCAGTGTAAATATCTTCCATCCTGGTATTATGCCATTCATTTATGGACTGTGTTTAGTCCCATTTAAGGTCAAAGGATAAAATTTCTGACAAATGTTAAAAAAAGGACCAAAAGGACTGATTTCCACAGTTCTCAGAGAGTAGCTGCAATACCTGGTTTCATGATTAAGCACCATTTGTAGGTGCACAGAGGTACACTTGGGTGTTGGCATGTGTGTGTGTGTGTGTGCACAGAAGGGTAGCACACTTTGCCTTCTTTCATTGGCAGTCTTTGTGTACTTGCACTCAGAGTGGGAGCAGAAGGTCCAGACATCTTCAGGCTGGGGTGAGTCTGAACCAGCATCCCAGGAACAAGCGACATAATAAAAGATGTTTTTCTAGTTCTCATCTGTTTTTTAAGAAAAGTGACTGTGCATTGAGCATATGTATGCTCAGATTATCTTCCCTTTCAAGTTCTAGGCATTATGTCTGTAGGTCACCAGACATAATACTCAGCTGGGTTCAATACTCAGCTGTCCTATCTAGGATGCTGTGTATCTGTCTTGGTTACCTACAGGAGCACTTCAAAGTCAAAACGTCTTTTATATGATTTTTGGAATTAATAAAGTGGGAATCAAACTATAAACCCCAAAATCTTTAGACAGGGCTTAGGCAGACACAGCCGCCTGACTCTCAGTCTTCCCTTGTTGCAGGAACAAGGAGAAGAAAACTTTTTCCTCCTCAATTCTAGGCCTGCTCGTACTGCTGTTAGTTTTGTTCTTTCTTCCCATCCTTTTTCTTTTTGCACTGACACACCTCCTACCTCACAACAGCTATTTTGTTTTTCAGCACTTGTCTTCAGTGGACTGTACCTGGCAGAAGGTTGTGGCTGAGACAATGAAGACGTGGACATCCTGAGGAGGTCTGTCTGTGGTGGGAGCAGAGTCAAAGGTGATTAATGGGAGTTTGTGCACAGCTTCAAAAGCCCAGTTTTGACAGTAAAAGTGTTTACAAGGTGAGTTCTCTCCATCAGGCAGGGGAGTAGCTCCCCACAAAACCGTGCATGTGCTAGAGAGAAAGTGAGACATTTTTTGGGTGTTTAGACTGTTGGGACAAAAGTTAGCACACCCACCAGGGCTGAGGGGTGTGGGGACAAATTGTGATGCTTTTGCAACCTGGTTGGACATGGTCTGAAATAGAGACAGGCCCATACACATATATTGTATCATGGTTAGAGTGTACAAACACAGCATAGCCAAAACCCATGATCTAAGAAGAGAGGTTCAGTGAAAAGCTCTTCACCAGCCAGCACTAAATTTTATAGGTTTCTATTTCTTGGGTCAGTGGCTTTATTAAGACCTGAAATACTGCAGGGTGAGTATTCTTTAACTTACTTCCAGCTGCTGGGGATATGCTTATTTGTAACATACTGGTTTTCCAGTAAGAGGGGAAGTTCAAAGAGAAATTGTGAGGGGAAAAGTGATGAATAAACCAGACAACAGTTAGATTAAACACTTAAATCCAGCTGTAACTCCAAGGTGCCTCTTTGGATGAATCCTGGAGATATCCAGGGTTTATCCACTGTGTCTATGGAAGCATATGTCTATGCTTCCGTGCATATAATGTGAATAAAATGTGTCTTCTGCACAGATACACAACTCCCAGCTGTTCTTTATAAATATTTTTGAAGGGTCTAGAGCCCAGGTTTTTTAAGTTAGTACATGGGCTATATCCCAAGCCAGAACTTTTTACCAAGCAAGCTAGGGAGAGCATCAGCCTTCATTCATATATAGAGCAAAGGTGTCTCCTCCCTGGAGTGAAATACTGTGATTCAGATTCCTGTTATAATAAGGAAGAGGAGGATACATGGGGCTCTCATGCACCAAATAACTTGTCTAATCTCTGCCCTTCAGATCACAAGAATGTGGGCCATTCACTGTGAGAAAGACATAATCTGGAGCAGGCACACAACTTCAGGAGAGCTCTGAGTTTAAAGCCAGAGGCTGACTTAATCTACAGATGGAGTAGGACTGCAGCCAAAAGCTGGAAACTCTTAAAAACCCAGTGTTCACTCTACCTACTTTTCCTATGGCAGACCCCAGAGACCAGGCTTTTATTTTCCCTCTGTTTTATTTCCAATCCTCTGAGCAGAACAGCCCATTTCTGTCTTTGAAATGACACCTCTCACTTGAAATACGCTTCTGATAAGTCTCAGATTGGTGTTGTGATGTGGAGGGAGGCTGTCACTCCCTGAAAGGACAGAAGGAGAATCCAGCGTCTTCTTTGGGTATGTTTGGGGTTTTTTTATTAGTCCTGGGAGTTATTAAAAAAAGACAGCATTTTCTTAGTCACTTATGCATAGAGTCACTTGGCATTTTTTCTGGGGTCAAAGGTTCCACAGAAAAACAAATTCCTTATGGTTAAGGGGGTCCAGTGCTAGAAATGCTGCTCAGGATATGTAAAAACTTAAGTAACATAGTTCATTAGTACTTCAGCACAGGATTCATGGAAGATCAATGAACATGCTTTTATGATATATCCTTTGCTCTCTTAACTCAGCAGCTGAGGAAAACACTTGAGGAATTCTAGGGCTTGAGGAAACTAAAACACCAAACTTCATGTGCAAGGCATTAAAGGAATTGTAAGTGAGTGTATTAATTGTATGTGAATTCGGGATGAAGGAAGTGCAGATCACATTCAGGTTCATTTGAAAGCCAGACAGATTTTTGAAAACTTTCTTCCAGGCACCTGTCTATTTTTTCAGCTGTTCATTAAGCAGTATTTTGTATTGTTGCTTTGAATAACGTCTCTAACATATTAATTAATCTCAGAGTAAGATTAAGTTGAATTTAGGCTGTTTGGACTTGATGAAAAATTGGACAAAAGCTTAACTATGTACATCACACATAAATAGCATTCTTGGTGCTAGACCACGGTACTCGTGCTAATTCTTCGCTCTATCTTTCTTCTCCAGAAACTGAGATATTCCTGGTGCTAGATTTCTCCTCTTCTGCTAACCAAATAAGGTCCTCAGCCTTCTTGCTTTTCTCACTGTAGGTTCCTCGGATTTCCTGAAACAGGAGTTTTGCTCAAAGTGCTCCAACAAGAAGCCACATTCTCCGTTGACTACTTCAGTAGCATTTTTGGCTTTAGCCCTTCTGTCTCTTAGTTTTTCCTCTGCTGTAAAACAAAGGCAATAAAGTTTAGGATTTTTTCTCCCTAAGACTATTTTGAGGTCTATAGTAATTCACAGAACAATTCTAGTTCCCTCAAGCTACAAATATTTTGGCTAAAAAGGATGTGTGATTTTCAGAGGTGCTTGCCCAACAGTTTCTCCATCTTGGACTCCTGTGAGGTGTGTCATGTTAAGCACCACAACACAGACACACGCTCACATACAATACTTAATTGCAATACTTAATTACTTAATTTGCAATAAACAATCTGCTTTCGTTCTTCCTGCTTGGTGTTTGAAAAGAAGATATATCCAAATCAGTTAAAAATAGCAATCTTCTTCTATATAAAAGAGAAATACGTATTTCCATAATAATGGTAATCTATTTTTTTGGATATGGAACACCTATTTTTAAATTGACAAATCCTCTGCAAAATAAAATTTATCCTCACATACATTAAGCATTACATGCTTCCCTTTATATTGCATTCTCTTCATAAATTAAATATGCTGCCAATAATGTTCCAGAAAAGCTCTCATCAGTAAGATATTGGTTTAACTGAATACACCCTGGGAGGGAGAAACCTCCATTAGCAAACAACAAGTAAGAATCACCCATACAGGAAATGGTTAAAAGAGGCAGAAGTGCTGTAAGACAGAATCAGAGAACACACATAATCCCAGCTTGATGCAATTACTCTAACATGAATTTAAAATAAAATTAAAGTTAACAGTTTAAACTGATGTTTGAGGGGTTTTAAAAAGATTTAGTTTCCCTTGGAACCACTATGTTATTTGAGCCACTTACAATCTCAGAGCACAGTGCTCATAACTTCTCTCAAGCACTGTTACTACTAGATTATGCCCACAGGTTAAGTTACAAATGTCTAAAAACCTTAAAATTATTAAACCTAGATTAAAGTGTTTAGAGAATATAGTGTTATTTTAGTCTCCTGCTATATCCTACATTTACTATAAAACTGTTATATTGGCATTCTAACGAAATGTCATAAAGCAAGTATGTAAGGAGGTGTTTTGGGTTTGTTGCAGTTTGATGGAAGCCAAGTTAACATGGCAACCAAAATGTGTAACAGAAACACTTAAATGTTTTTCATAATCTGCAAACCTTGTAAGAGCCTAAGAGAATGCTGACTACTGGGCAGTGCATGACTGAAGATTACTGCCATATATTCTTGATGCTTCATTTTAAATCACTTTTACACAACTCAGTTATTTCAAGTGGATAACCTACCTCCTTTCAGTCACACTCTTGCCCACCAGAGTCCTTTGGTTCAAGCAGTCACATTTAAAGAGGAAGAAATTATTTATTCCTTGAACATTAGGAGCAAAGTTGTTACACTCCATCTGATATTTAGAAAGATTAGAGCTGGAAAGTGGCTATGTGATCCTCTGGCCTGTCTTATTCTTCTTGACATTCCCCACACCTTGAAGAACACCTTATTCTGATGCCTTTGAAATGGATATGCGCTTTAACGGAGTCCATAATGTCTGTAATGCCTTCCTTGCTGAATATGCTCCTGTTATTTTTCCTCTCTGTAATGCACATGTTCTTTGTTCTGGTACACAGTTGTTTCAAAGTTCTTTATTTAACTCATTAAAACAAAAGAAGAATCCCATCATTAGACCTCAGTTGTTGTTCACAAAAATAGAAGGGTTCAATGGTGTCTGGACTACAGCTTAAAATTTAACCTCCTGTCATGCTCATGAGAAGATAGAGACCGTCACACATAAATTAGTGCTCTATTCTTGCTATCAAAGAATAAATAAGTCTGCTCAGGTTCAGTTCTGAGAAGAAAGAAAATAACTTGATAGAGCTCCTTTCACCTAATGAACTCCAGATGAATCCTTTAAAAATGCTCAGTTCAGTCATTTGTGATAAGACTATTTTATTTCTCGGTAGCAAATCCTCCACTGAGAGTATAGATAGCTAAATGAGTATATTCACATAGGGTAGAGCAATAGAGAGAGGAAACCACACAGAAGTGTGAAGGAAGAGGGAGAGAGCTCCCTGAAAAACAAATGCCTGCACTGTAAGGGGATTTGTCTTATGTTTATTCTCCTCAGCTGACTGGAGAGGAAAATGCAAGAAGCTATTCTACTGCAAGAGTTACTGTGATCATTTACAGACTGAAGAAAAGTTTGCATAATAATGACAACAACAACAACAACAACAGCAAAAAAGACATACAGCTAAACAAAGAATCAGGCAATACACTTTGCATTGGTCAGAAAGGTTTGGGCAGTCTGGGGCATAAAGTGCTAAAAGCACAGCATGAGGGAAGCAGACATCTCAGAGACCCATAACAGAAAATCTTGAGGAATAGAAGGAGGCCTATTATAGAATCATAGAATAAGCTGAGTTGGAAGGGACCCATCAGGATCATCAAGTCCAACTGCTGGCTCTGCACAGGACACCCCAAGTGTTACACCATATTCCTGAGAGCATCGTCCAAACACTTCTTGAACTCCGTCAGGTTTGGTGCTGTGACCACTTCCCTGGAGAGCCTGTTCCAGTGCCCAACCACCCTCTGGATGAAAACCTTCTTCTAATGTCCAATCTAAGCCACCCCTGACTCAGCTTCAGCCCCTTCCCTCAAGTCCCTCGTCACGAGAGTGAAGAGATCAGTGTCTGTCCCTCTCTTCCCCTCTCAAGGAAGTTGTACCTGCAGTGAGGTCTCCCCTCAGTCTCCTCCAGGCTGAACAGACCAAATGACCTCAGCCACTCCTCACATGGCTTCCCCTCAGGGCCCTTCACTGTCCTTGTGACTTTCCTTGGATGTTCTCTAATGGCTTAATGTATTTTTAATATTGTTGCACCCAAACTTGCCCCAGCATTCGAGGTGATGCTGTCCCAGAGCAGAGCAGAGCAGGACAGTCCCTCCCTTGCCTGGCTGGTGATGCTGTGCCTGATGTCCCCAGGACAGGGTTGGCTCTCCTGGCTGCCAGGGCACTGCTGGCCCATGTTCAGCTTGCCATCAGTCAGGATCTCCTGGTTACTTTCTGCAGTGCTGCTCTGCGGCGTCTCATTCTAAATGTCCAAATAGTAATGGCAAAAATAATAGCAATAATAATAAATTTAAGAGTTTTGTTAGTTACAATTATGAAGAAATGAAACATAGCAACAATCCCAGTTTTAGCTGAAGCCATTGTGAATTAATAAAATACTTTCTGCTGGACAAGCATGTAGCAAAACATTACAAAATATTTAATTACTAGTGTCTGTCTGTTCCCTTCCATACCCTTTCAAATCCCTACTAAGTGTTTTGAGACAATATTTAGAATTTGAGAAACTTTAATTTTTGATCTAGGAAATAGACTTTTCAAAGATAAAAAAAAAGACACTTTTCATTTCAGTAATATGGTGAATTATCAGTTATCCACTGTGTCTTGATAGCTTTCATTTTTGACAAAATTAAGAAACAAAACTTGTAAGCTAAAACACCTGAAAAGGAATTGTTGACACAATCTCATTTCCAACCATAGATGTCAGCAGCCAAATGAAAGTGAGGAGTGAATATAGGAAAATTACTTCTAACTGCCCATTAATCACTACTTAACTTGAGCAGACTTCTTGTTATGGGTGTACATGTCCAACTCCCTTACTGTCTGTCTGATGGTAGCTGAACTTTGCCTCTGCTCAGAAACCCTGAGTGATGCGAAGCAAGGAAGGTGCAATTTTTGTGTAAATGAAAAGATGAGGCTGAAGCTAAGTACCATGCTCTCTCTGGTCAGAGCTTCTAAACTCTGAACTAATTAAATCTCAATTATTTGCAGCACAAAGAAGAAAACAAAAGTGTTAAGCCAGCATCTGCAAGCCAATCACATAACCAAAATAGAAGTAGCTGTAGCAATACTGCAAGAGGAAACACATTATAAAGGCAAGGCAGGGGCTGCTTCCTGTCAAATCTTCTGTACTTGTTTCCAATCAAGCAGTGGTGAGGATCATTTAGAACCCCATCTGTGCCTCACATTGTCTCATGGAAATGGAGTGTGGAGAGTGCCATTAAAGCTTATAAGTCTTTGACAGAGAACTTAAGTTTGCAGGCACTGACGGGCCTGGTACATCCCTTGGATCCTTAATGGTTGAAGTGCATGGCATTTGAATGTCTCGTTTGGCTGGCTCAGAGCATCTCTCTTTCTGTTGGTACAGCTGGCAGAACTCATAAGCCTCTTCACTGTCAAAATATCTCCATTTCAGGAACTAGAAACCTCTCTGCTACAGCTGACAGAACTCACCATGAGATAAGTGATGATGTTCGAAAGGTCTTTTAGCACAAGACCTCACCATTCCCGAGAGGGAGACAGCTGTAAGGCAAAGTAATCAAAACATTTTGCTAGCTCGAACAATAGGCAGCGTAGGGGACGTAGTGGGGAAAGAGCAGTGGTTCATGACATGTTCAACATTACAGTTGGGAGCACTTACAAAATCTAGTCACAGAGACAGGTGAGAAAAGGACCTTGAGGATTGCAAATGAGAGTATTACTGTCAGAGTTTATAATCTTTGGTTTTAAAATTTTATTGACTAGTCATTAAAAGGAAAACAGTGGCTGAATCTTCTACAAATCTTACCAGAAATTGCTGATGAGGTTGGCACAAAACAGAATAGAAAATTGTTTTAACAAATCTGAAAAATTTGAACACATCAAAACTTTATTCTCCAATATGTAGACAGACTCTTCAATTTTATGTAATTAAGATAATTTTCCTCCAGTTTCTACTAGACTAAAATTTCCTATGTGAATCAAGTGGAACGTGAATTTCCCCATAGCCTTCAGGCACTTCATAAAAGAACTATTTATTCAGATAAATAGTTATGTTTCTAAGGATAAGAAATTCCTTAACAGGAAAAAATATTCAAAGATATTTTCTGGAAAATGGTTATGTTTATAGACACACGTTTTCATTTTGATAAATCAACATGTTTCAGCAGAACAAAACTAGCAAAGGGGAAAATCTCCAGTCTCCTCTTATATGGATGCTTTTGATATTTCACATTAATCCAGATTAAAAGATATTTTCATGCAGGTGTTGTCTTGAGAACAAACTGCAGGAGGTTTCAGAAATGTATAATGAGGTTTTTTTTAATGCAGAGCAAGTGTGAAACACATTGGTAGTATCTATTATTCTTAATGAGACTAATATCAAGTATTGTTTAAAAATGTTTTATTGAGTCAAGGGGTTCTGACAAAGGTCATTAATTCCACAGCCTTGTTAAATTCCTGAGAAAACTCAGTCTTTCCCCCAAAACAACTCCACAGTTCATGGACCTGAAGGCTGAGGCTCAATACCAGCCTTCGCAGAGGTGTGCAAACAATTTTTGGTGTAATAACATGGCTTCACTCACATTTTGGAGTAACAGAACTCTACTTCAGCACAACATGATTGTAAAATCTTACAGCTCAAAGAGGGTTCAGGCAGTCATCTAATGTATGCCTCTGCCCAAAGAAGAGTCATCCCTATCTATGCTGTCTTTAAGGCCTCCAACAATGGAAACTTCACAACCTTCTCTGGTTAAGAAACACCAAGACAATTAATTTTTTATTCCATTGGCACAGGACAGCAAACGTTATTATATTTGTTGTCTAATGTATGAAAGGAAAGATGCATCCTATGCTTTTGTGGCCTGTATTTTATTGGGAGGACCAATACAGATCATGTTCCAAGTCTTAAAGGCAAGATTTTATTTGCTACCTCAGCCACCCACTTTTCAATATGGCTTTAGTAACTCTGTCTCAGCAGTGTTTTTTCCTCAGAAATATAATGAAAGCAGTACCATCGTCTTCCACCAGGAAGAGTAAGGAGAAAAATCTTCAAGATTGACCTATTGCTGACAAATTTCCAGTAAACTCACAAGGCTGCACTCTTCTGTAAAATCAGTCTTCCCATCCTGCTCATCAGGCCAGGACCGTGGCAGGATCTCAAAATCTCCTTTGAGATTCTTTGTTATTTGATAACCTGGTTCTTTGTCATAAAGAAGGCTGGTTTTGGCCAATGGCTTTGAGACTTTCAGGATGGTTCTCTACTAGTCTACCAAACTCATAGAAGCATGAACAAAAACATTTTCTCATGACCATGTGGACAACTTCACTGCCTTCAGGATCCCTATCCTGGTTGGAACCCGCACTCGTGAGCACTCTTCCTTACAGTGCCCAGGCACATGGAGAGAGATTTCATGGGCCAGAGACTGCTCTTGACAAAAAGTGTGAGATTAATTGATTTCAGAATTCAGACCCAGAGATGTAAACTTTACCAAGGCACTTAAATGTCTGGAGAGTAGGCATTGTGCCATTTTATGTACTTGTGGGAGATGTAGTCACAGGTCTGAAGGCCAGAAATAGTCCAACTTGACTCTAACCCACCAGCAGGAAAAATGGCTGGGTTGCTGTAGCATGTAACTCTCTTCTGACAGTTCTTGAGGGGCTTTGCTACCCTACATAGTCAATCAGAAGAGAGAGGTACCTCAGAGACAGATGATAAACAAAGGGTGTGAGCCTTAGCTGGGTTAGCAGCTGTTAACATCAGGTTTGAGTTACCAAATCACATTCAATGGAAGTAGCAACTGTAGCTAGAAAAGGGGAAAATCAGAGCATAGGGATGTGCTCCAGCATGAGTGTTTCTAGCTCTTGTTCAGACCCAGACTGGCATATTAGTTTTAAATTCTTCCACAGTCAGAAATATTTCACAATAGATAAACCCATAATAACTTGGATGTACTGCAGAAGCCTTGCACACAGAAGTTCTGCCAGCACCCTTATTACACCTGAGTGATACCAACTCAAATTCCTCCCTTCATATCAACTTTAAAAGCACTGCTTCATGGGAAAAGCAAGCCAGTCTCTCAGGTAACCAAATCCCAAAACACTTAGGTCTTTATAGGTTAAAACCAACACCTTGAACTCAGCCCAGAAATTTATTGGCAGCCATTGCAGATTTTGGAGACTGGGGGGTTTTATGTCCTCTCTGCATGATGCTCCACTTAATAAACAGGTGGTTGAATTGTGCACACTAGATTCAGTTGCCAAATGGCCTCAAGATGTAGCCTCACACGGAGCGCATTAGAGTAATCTAACCTTGTGGTAAGAAAAGTATGGATAACTTGAGCAGGGACCACATGTGACAGGAAAGGTTGTGCTCTTCTTGCCAAACACAGCAGGAAGGGAAAAAAACCCTCTTGGCTGGCTGTGTCTGCTACCACAGAATCAACAAGCTGCCCAAGGTCTGTGTGCTCCAGGACCTGAATGCTCAATGGGAAGCTGGACCTAAGTTCTGAAATAAGTTGCTTGGATTCTCCAGCACTCTGGAGCAGGAGTCTGGAAATTATGTGACACATTCACTTAAATTGAATAATGGAAGTTTTCATGACTAAATGTAAAACGAACTATGCAGCCTGTAATATAGTCCTTGTGTTATTTATTCTGATACTAAATGTAATTTTATGCTGTTCCTAAAATTTCCATGTGGAATGTGCTTACTATTTTGAATTCATAGGAGCACAAGTTCATCTCTGAAGTGGGAACGTGAGGTTTGGGAGAATGTGTGTGGGCTGCTGAGGATCAGGAGAATGGTGGTATGAAGTGTGGCATTATAGCACTAAAAGGCCATCCCTGCTAAATCTGCCGTCAATGAAACAGATAAAAAATGTAACTATCTTAACTGTCACTCGTGTTCCAGCAAATTCTAAGTGAAGGCACTGTGTTGGAAATCAACATTGCATTGGTGCATTTCTTCAACATTTTCCCCACTGTCGGGAAGCTGAAATCAGTACCTTAACACAATAACAAAGATCTAGGGCCATGGGAAAAATTCAAGTTCTCCAGCATACAATTTCAGCTAAGGAAGCATGAGATGACTAAGCCTAGACTATCATAAAAATCGTCCAGTTGATTGGCAGTATAGAAGGTTAAAAACATGAAATAAAGAGACTAATTTTCCCCTGCCCAACTCCTTGACAGTTTCTTACAAATTCTACCTCATCTCATTCTCATATATGTGTAAACTTCTAATAGTAGCTTTCACTGGATTCTGTATATCCTATTGAAATAAGGATATAAAAAGTAGATTTCTATCAACTACAAACTTAAACAAACATTGTGTTATTGTTGCAACCTTTTTAGCTTGCATCAGTTTCTTCAGGTTGTGTCTGTTGTTTTCAGGGATACAAATGGTTATATCCCTGAAAACAAAAACTTATTAAAAACAAGCCAAGCTTCCTCATTCCCAAATGAGTGGGAATATTTGCCAGAATATCTACACAATGGAGGAACATACATTTTTCTTGCTTATGCAGTGTAAGTGACATGATGTCTGTGCCCTATTGCCTTTATTGCTGTTTTGTATAGTGGATACTGTAGAAAATAGACATACAATATAGCCCTTCCTCTGTTTAAATCAAAGTACCCTGAAAAGACAGGCTGTGGTAAAAAAAAAATCACATAAAGTCATATTAACCACAAGGAAAATGAAGCGTGGCTAATGCCCAGGTGTCTATTCACAACACTATTTATTCAAGGAACCTGTTACAGGTGCTGTAATGGCTGCTATTGTAGGTCCACTCTACCTGAGAAACCTCCTGCTTTGAAACAAGGCTATTTTAGGACCACTGAAGGACTGTTCAGCTTCTGTACCTGATCTTGGTGGGGATGGGGATGACATTGCAAGGGGGCTAACTGCATGGTATTTTGATAAACTCAGTTTATTCTTTTATTGGCTTAAGCATTGCAGTGAAAACAGGATTTGCATGTCATTTTTATTATAATTTGGTTTCCTGTTCAGGCTAAAATGGCTTTTGAAACTGCAGTTTATCCACCCATGAACTAGAACGAGGTCTTGTAAAACCGTGCGGGGTTTACGCTACTTTCCCTTATTTGAAACATGTGGAGGAGCTTATGGTTGTGATCTAGGATTAATACTGTTATAGGCTGGGTTAAATCTAGTTGGAACTGCTGGGTGTGACCGTCACTCTTCATTTAAGATAGTAGAAACAGGCTTATTTATGATGTGATAGCAATATTTGAGCTGAAACAAAGGCACACCCAAGACCGCTAAGGAATTCAAATTGTCTCGGAGGATGTCTTTGCTGGCTGCTTTTAGAAGGATATTTGTGTACATGTATCTGTACAACAGAGAGAGAGAAAGAAACAATCAAAGTGCAGAGAAACCCACACTATGAAGCCTTTCAAAGTAAAGTCAGGGTGAAAGATCCCTTTCAGTTTCTCTCTTTTCTGCATGCTCTCCTCCACTCATCAGCTTCTCCTCCACCCCCTCTTCTCCTTTTCATCAGCTATTTTTGCTACTGAACCTATTTACGTGGCTCTCTTCTCAGGCACATCTGTAAACTAGCTTACTTTAAAGAAAAAAACGGTATTTATTTGCCTGCCACCCTGCAACCAGTTTCCCTGGTTGAGAACATTGCCACAGAAACAGTTGCATTGGCTCAAAGGGAATTTGTACCAGGGTCAGAGAGGGAGCAGACAACTGGACAAGCTGCTGCAGTCCAGAAGGTTTTGTTTGGAAACCTTGGCTTAAAGGAATTGTACTCAGATAGAGTCTTTATAGAAACTCAGATTTTCACCAAAAATACTGAAAAGCAACAAAGGGTAGCATCACAGGCAATTCCAAACATTATTTCTTCTCTGCAGTTGGTAAGCACTGGGAGGACCGATGGAGTTACCATTAGGGAATAGGAGGAAACTTGGTGACAGAAGATGTCTTTGCTCTCATCTATATTTGTCACTCTAAGTTTGCTATTGCATCTCCCACAAGAACCCTGTGTGCCCACTGAATTAGGAATCACAGAATCACAGAATGGCTGGGGTTGGAAGGAACCCCTGGAGACCCTGTAGTCCAAGGTCCCTGGTAAAGCAGGTTGCACTGGGTTGTGTCCAGGTGGCTTTTGAGTGTTTCCAAAGAAGGCATGGGCAGGTTTATATTACGGTAGAGATTTGTTTCAGATCATTGTCCATTTAGGCATCGATCACTCTGGGTTTGCATTGTCTGCAAACATTCTGGAGCTAACTGTTGTACCAAATAAGTATGCATATCTACAGCCAACCTCGAAACTGGGCATTCATCCATATCATGGGGTAAGTTATTAGGAATGTATCTTAGAAAAAAAAACATTGATAGAGTAGAACTATTAGTTTTAGACATTACAGTGTGAGATGATATGGTATAATTAGCTACATTAACTCAACAAATATACAATAAATCTTCCTCCAATTACTTTTATTTCAACTAGAAAAAGCTTAGCAAAATTTAATGCTTACCAGAGACAGAGGAAACACAAGTCAAACTTTGTAAGATATTTCAGTGATCAATTAACTCAAAAAGGACTAAAAATTCCACTTTGTTTCAAGGTTGAATTTGATTGCATTTATTTTCAGTCATGAGTTCTGATAAGATGAAGAGCCTTTGCTATGAAGTGTCAGTTCATCCAGTTGCATCAAACTTGATTCCTGTTAACAATCTCATTCACAGATAATACAGGTGGAGAGGGATCCCCAAGACTCAGCTGTAGAGGATCTTTCACCATCCTATAACTTTATGTCAAAGTTCTTTCTACCTCCATAATTTCCTGCAGGAGTAAAGTTCCGCTCAAAGCACAGCATCCTGGTAGTGGTTCCCATCACCACATCTAGAGCTAACATAACATCCTCTAGCTTCCTCCAGATTCCTCTCTTCATATATATAGGAACTGTATTACCCTTCTTGTTTCACTGCTACGCTGGGGATTTGAACTCCTTTGTTTGTCCTTTGCACCTCAAAGCCATTTGCAGAGACAGTTCCCTGGTCTGCAAATACAATCTGCTTCTACTGAAAGCTATTTCACTTGCCTGTAGCTGAGCACAGAAAGCAAATTATTCAAAGTAACTGATTGTTTTGCTGTTAAGCATTCTTTCCAAATGATGTAATCTCTAAAGAAGATATATAACAATTCTCTGTTTTCCTCCAATTCATCAATAAAAACACTAACACTAATAAAAACACAACTAGCCGTTGACCATGAATTAAAGCTTAAATTAAACTACTCCAACAGAGATGCCTCATAAGTGATTTCTTGTTCATAATTCCACAAGAGTATTAAAGCAGTTCATTTAATGGATCAATGTAAAATGTCAAAGAAAATTCAAGTCAGATACCCTAGAAAAATCCATATCAACATTATTATCACTGAACGTTTAATTTCATCTAAGATATGAAAGTACAGACATGAAAAAAAAGCACTACACCAAAAAATATGTGTTTTCATTAATTTTTCATTCTGATATTTATTATATACTCCTTTAATTCTCAATTAAAGAAGTTATAAATGATGCATTATATTATTCTGCCAGGGACTAATGCCAGAGCTGACATCCTTATAATCAAACTTTCACAGTGTTACCTCAGTTATAACCTTTTTTTACACCTCTACAGTTTCTTCAGTGTTTCAAACAGCTAATGTGTTTCCTCTCTTCCCACTTGCTGATGTGGGAATCCTCACCCCATGATTTATCAGCCTCCTGCTTTGCTCTAGAACTGGAAATGTTTTCAGCACTGTCCTTTGATAAGAATGTCTCCTCCAGCTCCATCCTGAATAAAAAGCAGGAATGCCCATTGAACACTGCTTCCTTTGTGTCATAAGTAGCAGTTGGAATCATATTTCCAACTACATAATGTCATGGACACTCTGGTTTTCCTTGGTGCTCTTACACTTCTCTGGTTGGCAAAGTGTTTCTCCTTTTGTTCTTTGGCTTCTTTCATATTTTTTGCTGCAGTTCCTTGTCTAATACTATGCTTTGCTGTTGGTTTTCACTGTATTTCTCTTCCTTCAAGATGAATTTTAATTTTCATATCTGCCACCATTTCTCCTACTAGATTATTTTACTTTAATATCATTAGCATCTTCTAACTCTAGGGTTGTGATTCTCGGATAAGAGAGAAAACTTTTTTAAACCTTTCCTCCTTATCTCTTCTTTTTTGAACACTTTTTTCTATAGGTGATTTACATTCATCATTCTTGTAGATTTTTTGAAATTAACTCTCCTGAAACACTAGTCTGTAGCCACATACTAAATGCAAGAAAGAGTGAATATTTACTTCAAGGCAATTATTAGATTTCCCCTCTAAATTACTTACTTTGTTTGCCAAGATGAGAAGTAGGTAATTTCCTTTGATTAGCTGCAAGATTTTTTTCTTAATTGTTACATAAATTTCAAAATTTCAACTATTGAAACAGAAAATATGAAGATTCAAGTAGAAGTTTTAGAGTTCTCCAGGATAATGCAGCTTTTAGGGATTTTTCTGGCATGGAATAGATATAAGCAAACCAACCATTCAGTTTGCAATGCAGATTGTGTACTACAGACTGTGATTTTCGTATTAGGGCATGGATTTAGTAGCATATACTTTTATTTTTGTGTTTGGCATAGAAACACGTGGGTGAAGACCACCACCTCCTTTTCCCTTTCGCTCACTAATCCATTTCAAGTACATTATAACCCCTTGGTCAACCATAAGGCTCAGTTTCCTGGGTATTTCTTCCTCCTTCTGACAGAAAGTTTTATCTGGGAAGAGGAAGCAGGCCTTATATATTTTCCTGGGATTTCCCTGTGGCTGATAGCCATAAATTGCTGGACATTTCCAACTCAGCAGAAGTTCATGGGGAGCTAACTGTGTGTCTGGGCCTTTATTTATAGGAAGTTCTACAGTCACTCTATAACAGTTATTGTCAGTCCAGCACTTCTGGGAAGTATCTGTCTTTCCCACATAGCCTGTGTACACGTGGCTCTGAAAAACCCAGGTGAGAACATTGGAAAAAGCAGTATTTGATTGGATCAAAGAGTGTTCAACCCAGCAGAGTGCTTCTGACAGTAAGGGAAATCTGGGGAAAATAAGAAAAGCAGGGCAACACAAAGTGCTGTTTGCCCAGCAAGCCTCCCTCCGTTCTAGCTATGAGAGAATTAAGAATTTACAAAATTAGAGGCAACACCTTTGTGTTTAATAATGCTTTCAGTAGCTCTCTTCAGTGGATGAGCCTCACCAGTTTTTGAACCCACCTTGTCTTTTAGCAGGTCTATCCTATGAAATTGAATTCCACTGTTGTGTCGTGAATAGTATGAAAAATCTTGTTTTGAATCTCCTACCCGATACTTTCATCTGAAACTTCTATTTTTGAAATAAAAATGAAAATATTTCCTCTTCTAGTGAACAAATTGTTTTGTGTACCTAAATTTCTCACAGAACATGATTCTATATCCTCTCACAGCTGAGTTTTTTCTAGTTTCTGTGCTTCATTATGTTATACTCTTCCATATCTCTGATTGCTTCTGTTGCTAAATTCAAGATGGTAATGCACTGTGCATTTTTTCGGTGATATGAAAAAGATTGGTGTTTCATCTTGAGTGTCACAATTTCATTTTAAGTAAATGACAATTTGATCCGCTTCTCCCTTTACCTCTTGACTTGATATTCTCCTGACTCTCCTGAAAAGCACATCCTCTCTATTTAATCCTTTCCTTCCATGCACACAGATCATCTTTGTCCCTTCCATACCCAGCTTCACCTTTAGCTCCAACAAGAGCACTGAGAGAGAGCCAAAAGCAGTGGCTGGACCTGACTGACTGCAGCCACAGTAATTCACATGGGTTGTCCTTTCTAGAAGCAGGATGCAGAAACGCTTGGGCTGGTTCTGGAGAGAAGTAGCACAAACCCAGCAAAGGTTTCCTCTCTGGGCTTTGTGCCACAACTCTTTGTAATGGGATCCCCTTCACTCAGGAGAAACCACTACCAAGAATTCTGATTCAATAGAGCCTTTCTGATGTGGCTGTTGCCAAAATACAGAAGTACGCTTTGCATTCAGGTTTTGAAATATTTTACATTAGTTCTCACCCCAGTGATTTTGGCTTACTCATCATCAAGACCACCACAGAGAAATAATGATCAGTAAGTGACACAGGTGCCTGGAAAGCCTTGTACTATTCACCTCAGTTCTGGGTAAATTCCAGATCAGATAATTACATTCCACCCACCATAAATTCTCTCTATGATTCCACATGGGTAGGTGTTGAGGGACAAAATCAAGCCAGTGATTTAGGTGATTGTTTTCTTTAACCTTAACCAAATGGATGAATCTGGTTGGGAAAGCAGTTATGTAGATGATTCACAAGTTCCAGTATTTGGTATGAGGTTATATACATCACATGCATTTTAGATCAAAGGCACTTTAAAAAAAAGGTAAAATTAGACAGGTATTATTCTAGTTCCTACTAACTGACAAAACAGTTTCATTCACTCTGCAAGAAAAATTGTATTTTCTCCTCCCTTTCAGACGTTTTTTCCTGCAAAAATTTTTCTCAAACTGGCTCTGTCAGTACCAATTTATCCTGTAATATATAGTGGATTTCCAGTTCTCAGGGACCTATGCTGACTCCCAATTGGTGCCTAATGCAATTATCATTCATTCTATTTGAATATTAACATTAAAGAGGTGTATTTTTTTTCATAACAGCTTTGCGTATGTTCCGCATTAACATTCCAGTGCTGCTCAGTAAAAAGTGTTGGCCATCTGCCCACTTTTAAAGTAAATTTTTGGTCTACCATTTTTTAAATTTGGATTTCTAATTATAGTTAGCTCTTCATAAATAGTTTAGCAGAGCTGGAGAGAGTGTTAAGCACTGCATTTCTGAACCTTTCCTCCCTAATAAGTAACTGCAACCTGGCTCTGACACCTCCAAAATCCAATATATTTTTGTAATTTCCCCTTCTTTGTTCTGGAGGCTTCCCTAAACTTGCTAAGGGGAAACATCCCTCCTGCCATTGACCCTGGCAGCAAACCATCATCCCTTCTGTTAGATGGCTCCCAACAAACCAGCTAGTGTCCTCAGCTGGACCTGTGGGCCATCAGCTGGAGAGCTGCAGGTACTGTGTCATCAGAGAGCTATTCTTTGATGATGTGCTCAGCCTTCCTTCGGTTTCTAGTAAGCCAGTCTTGGCAGGTTCATCTTGCCAATGTGCCAGCTAATACAGCTGTAATTATAATTGAATCCACAAAGTTAGATTTAGTCTTCCAAGTCCATATATCACCCTTAGTTACTGAAGTTTTCTGCTACTTAAGCATATTTAATTTACAAACTACTGTTCACATTATATTTCCAGTGGCTTTTGAGATGTGTGGAAGGGTGTTGGTTCACATCAGAGGTACAAAATCTCAAGTAACCACACACATAAAAGAGAAAAAAAAATAGGGCAGACAATATGGAAGGATATAAAAGCCTTATGCTATAACAATATTTCAAATGAACATACCACCACTCACAAGGGTGCAGTTAAACTGGGCAGCAGTCCTGGGAGTGTCAAGGCAGATACTTCTGTACAATTCCAGCTCATTTGCCAGGATAGAACTGCTCTTCTTATGGGTGACAGAGCAGACTGAAAGCACAGTACAATGTGGTGATTAATCTTGAAGCTTTTCTCTGGGACACAAATGCTTTGCTATGACCAATAGGGAAGTCTTCAAAGCCCTCAGTGGTCCAGAAATTATTTTTTTGTCAGTGTAACTCCCTACAAGGTTTGCACTAAAGCCGTCATTGAACAAACACGTTCCTTCTTACTCACAGTCTTCATCTGATTGTAAAGGGACGAGCCATGATGCTGCTTTGCAATCCTTTCTTCCAAATCAGCTGCATGATTTCTCACCAGTTTTTTTCAGTGATATCTGTTCCTTCAACATACTGTATTCAAATTGACCTTCCATGGGAAATACTTTTCCAGTACCCAAAAATCACCTAACCAGTATCTGTTCATATATCTTCATTCTAAAACTTTCAAAAACACTACTCATGCCGTGGATAGACATAGAGGTATATTCCTATATATATATATATTTATATTGTCTGTTTTCACTTCCTTTTTCAAAAAACTTGTCTTTTATCAAGATGCATTCTCCAGAATTATCCTGAAAAGGGACTTTCCTTTCATAAGTGTCTAGAAGGGTTTTATCATTTTTCAAAGTAACAAGAGTAAAGAGACAATCAATCATAAAACTGGTTTTGAGAGAAAATTATTTCTAAGGAGAGAGGATGGAGAAGAGAAAAAAAAGGGGATATATCTGAAAATCACCAATAAAAATCTCTCTTGCACACAATTGAGACTATTTGATTTCAGATATTTTAATATGTCCTCTCATTGCAGCTAATGTGCTTCAAATTCCTATCTACATCTATCTACATCTATATATTGCATGCACACATCCTGGATATTATTTCTTATGATGTCTTATGCCTGAGGACTTTGGTAAGAATGTCTGTTATAGTTCTTTATGAAAAATGTAGTTAAGAAAATAATAATAAATTAAAGTAAAATGTAAATTTAAATACGTCTAACAGTATAAAAGTGGTTATCAAAGGTAATCATCAGATGAGGATTATGGAGTCATCTGTTTTCCCCGATTGTTTATGATTTCTTGTTAAAAATATTTTGTGGCTATCTCAAATGCTAGTAGTGTGAGTGACAGAAATCTTCAAGACATTTCATTAAGAATTGGGTGCATAGAAAGAGAACTTGCTTTACTGCTATCTGGAATACTGAAAAAATTTCAGAAATCAGATCCTCTCTTTTAACAAAGGAAACAAACCATGAAGATCTTTCCCATTGCCAACCTCACTCTCGGGGAACAGGACAGCTAATGTGCTCTGTGATGAAAAGTTAAAATCACAAATAGGTTTTTGAATATGAAAATTGAAGGTAAATAATCAGCTGTACTACAAGGCTTGTTGCTGGACTCTGAAATAGTAATTTCACAAGAAGCTAGAGTGAGTTTCTTTAGAATAATGTACCATGTTCTGGTATTCCATTAATAAAAATATTTTACTCTGTATATTAATTATTAGATCAGTATCAACCAAAAAGTTTCATTTAAAGCATCTGCAAAATAATTTGATTATAATGTCGTTGCCTGTCAGAAAATGCTTTAAACAATACTGTAGGCACTGAGAAGGGTAGCTGATACAAGTGGCAGAGGACAAAAAATGAGACATGTTGGGGTGCTTCTCTGGAAGAAAGCTTTGAAAAGATTCTAGAGACAGTTGCTCAGTTACTGTATCATTACAATGTAAATGTGCAAGTTTAACGATAGATATGAAGGGAAAAAGCAGCGTTAGGTTCAGGAACTGAGGCACACAGAGGAATGAAGCCTCAGCCACAACATCTGAGAAGAATAACGTGGAGGCATGAAGCTTCTGGGATTTCCTGTCATCCTTTGCTCTCCCACTCCTAATCTCCTGAACTGTTTTAATTTTGACATAAACCTGATTCTAGCATGTTCTTTCGATCAGTCTGAAGGATTGTGACAACACCCAAATTTTAAAGAGGTAACCTCAGGCGCATTTTCCTCTCCCATCACTCTGGATGTTACACTGCTGCTTGGCACATTCTTCATGCTTTAAATTCATGAGGGCCCACGGATGAGAGTCCCACAGAGGCTGGGGGTCTCCTTCAGCGTGAACTGAAATGTCCCATTGGCCACCTCAGTCACTGAAAAGAGCTTGGGCTGCCAGTGAAGGTCTCAGGCTAAATATTCTGCCTTGAGATCACTCAGAAGGTATAGGACATGTTTGTGACCACTCAGTATCAACCATTAGCAAAACACCATCTTCACATTCTGCAGTCTGGCAGCAGCTTGTGAAGCTCTTTGCTGACTGGTCCATCTCCGACAAGTTTTCATTATCAGTTTTGTGTACACTCTGATTCTCCATTGTCTTAAACTTTTTCATTCTATATAATGATCCAGCTGTGTAGGTGTTAGCAGATCTGCAGTTTTAGAGCAAATACAGGCTCATTTCAAATAATAAAAGATTTTCATCTTTCTTGCTTTAAACTCTCATTCAACTGTGTCAGATACCAAGCTGTTGTTCTGAAGATTTTTCTTTAGCATGTGTGTGACTTACTTGCTCTAGGTCTGTAACAGATGAAGTGCACTTATAAACCTCAATACCTGAGCAACTGTAATGTCTTAGCAATTTCATAATGAAATTCATATGGAATTTAGCAACCCAAGCCAGATTTGTGTCAGAATCTTTAACATGTTCCAGTTGCATGAAATACTAATTAAAGGCACTCATTGTTAACTGATATAAATAGTCCCCACTTAGCCCATTATAGGTATGGGTTGTAAAACAAACAATTATGTGACAGATGATACATGTTAACACAGAGAAATTCTGTAATGACATTCTGTAACACTGTAACCTCTTCAACCACCATGTGTTCCACATTACAGGCTAAAGGGGGTGCTGATTGCAAAGGTGACGTACTTTCCAGTTTGTGACTTCTCTTCTAAGAATAGAAATGCCTTAGAGCACCTCTGAATGATTTACATTACAAATTTACTTCAGGCAATGAAATCATTAATGCAAGCTTGATTTTAGCTGCTGCATGTGTTTGCTATTCCATGTGCCAGTGCCAAATAATCGACTGTGCCTACCCACCAAGCACCACCTTATCCAGAAACTGCCTTGGTAATCCAAGCAAACAATTGTTTCCTATTTATCATTTCTTTCATCCAATCATCCAATACCCATTTTCCCATCACTAGGAATAAAGTAATTTGGACCAAACAGGAAAGTGACTTTGGAATGCTTTTGGTTTTTTGTTTTTTTTTAATATGTCATCAAAACTTCGAGCTAATCATGGGATAGAAGCAATCTCCTGGCATTTGGATAAGATACAGAAATTATTCAATTATAAAAAATGGTTTCTGCCTTTCCACTAGCCAATATATTCCTGTAACATTAGAAGCAGGTGGCCTCCTTACTCAAAGCACAAACACGCAGAAGTTGCCTAGTGCATTTAACCTGCCAAAAAATATGTATTTTCACATCTGTGAACTTACAGTCCTGTGTTTAACCCTTGCAACTACAGAGTTTCTAAAGCAGCAGCAGAAGAAATGACCAAGGTACACATCCCCAGGGAGACTGCAACAAAAGCAACCACAGTCTGTGGACAGTACTAGAAATTATTTCAGCCATGAATTTTAAAAGGAACTGCTGAAGATGGACAAAGGGTAACTGAGATATTTTTTTTTAAAAAAGTAAGATGCCATGTAAATGCTGACATCAGACTCAGAAAACTCCAAATTTGACATCTACTTTTAAAAAATTTGGACCTTAGTGAAAAAGACAAAACTATTTGTTAGCAGATATTTGCCTCCAAAGTTCTTTCTCAGAGAAATATATTTCATTAGGACAATACACCCTGAGCTATAACATGTACAAGACAAAACCAAGCTTTTGCTAGTATTATGATGATTGATTTGCTGCTGAAAGCGAAAAAGTTAAAGCATGAGAGAACAGATGATGCAAAACTTAAACATTAATGGAAATAACCTTGTCTTACATCACAGCTAGAAATTGGCTTGAATGGAAACCCTGGAGCTCTTCAGATTTATCCTTGGAGGCACTTATTATCTAGGTCTGGATCCAAACTTTTTGGCTTAGAGCTACCATCTGATAAAATGTGGAAAGTCCTTCGTGACACCTCACCCGCACAGTGAGTTGAGAGATTTCCACATCCACTGGGTTGTCCTCCCTGATGGTTCAGGCTTCACCAATTCAGTTCAAGAAGAGACTAAAAAATAACATCTAATTTCATGTCAAGCCACTCAAAATTAAATAAATTAAGACACAGCCTGTGAAAGAACTGAAATCTCTGTATGTAAAGTCAATACATAAAGATGTCTAATCATTCTGGAAAGATTGCAAGTAACACTAATATCTTTTTGGGTAATTAAAAAAAAATAGTAGGACTGTTAATTCCATTTTAATCCTTGCTATATCTTGCCAACCTCAAGCAGAATCACCTGTAATTTTACCTAGCATTCAGTGGTCTTATCCCAGAATACACATTTGTTTCTGGAACATTTGAAGCCATTTGGATAGGACATTTGGATGATATTATTGTCCAAAAATGGGGATGTTCTCACTCTTTGGACTTTTTCCTAACCCTTTTTTTGGTTTTTAGAACACAAAAATGATTTACCCTAGAAATGTCAAACTTGATTCAATGCTTGCTTGGCGAAGAGACATGCCTTTGGAGCCTGTTAGAGGGCTTAGGTGGGTAATTGTAGAGTTATTGTTAGTTTTTTCCACACTCATGGCATAGAGTACATGGCCAGCTCATGTTAATAAATACCTGTTGGGTACATGTGTGGTTTATAAAGGCTTGATTCAAAGCCCACTGAAGTAAATGAAAAGAGTTCTCTGGCTATAAACAGGCTTGGAGTCGGGCTGTAAATGTAAATGACAGGATGGAAGAGAATCTGTCATGGAGAAAGTAGAGTGGGAGAGTCACATCTCCTGCAACTCTTAGAATCTCCATGGGCAGGCAGAGATATAGGCAGGGTGGGAAGACACTACTTGTCTGTGAACATCATGCACCATAGGAATGGAAAAGGGAACAGAGTCTTGAGAAAAGGGAAATTCTATGGTCACAGTGGGATTAAAAATTATTTTAATTACAACAGCTAATGCTGATTAGATATTCTTGGTTTTCTGTACCATGGAGAAAAACAAAGGAAAAGAAGAAAGGGAGAAAGGAAGAAAGGGAAAGAAAGAATATGACATTTATATAAGGTCTTATCATTACATGAGTAATATAAAGGTGTTGAATCGCTGTTGAACAATATAGATACATTCCCCATGCTAGACCTGTCTCATGAGCGCACATGTTGATATGGGGACTGTTGGATAATTGCAGCCCCAATCAGTGGAAGGAAATGAGCTGCAGCAGCATGTCACCCTCCAATCCAGCTGCCTGCCTAGCCCAGCCTTATCCTGCCTAGCACTGGAGTTCCAGGAGTCCCTGGTCATCACCTGCCTGAGAACTATACCCAGGGTCTCCTTCCTCCAGCTCTCAGAGGCATTCCAATTCATCTCATGGGTCCCAGGTTTTCGTAGACAGCTGGGAGGGTCAGGAAGCCTATGTGACCATTTCTGACTACACACATTTGCTCTGCTTCCAGGTACTAGGCAAATGTCTGCTGAATCAGGCTGAACTATTTTCACTGCAAAGTAAAAATCCTTCTCATCCCATCTCTTTTTGCACAAAGCAGGAACCCTTTTGCAGAGTCTGTATATAAAGTCTAGCTCTTTGCATATTTTCTAAAAAACATGCATCTCTACTTATGGCTTAACACGCACAAAAAGTCTGCAATACCTCTCACTATATTTGAATTCTTATTTTATTTACTTATTCCCTCTCAATTTTTGACTACTTCTTTCCAAGTGGAAGACTTGTACAATGATTTGCCCAAGCAAGTTTTTGTTTTGCTGTGGGAGTGTGTAGTCCAGCAGTAGCTAGTTGGTAGTTTGCCATCAAAGTTGAAAGTTCAGCAGCCACCTGTGTCACATTTCTCCCTTTTTTGGAATGAAAGGTTGTTATAGGAAAGGTGTGTTAGCTTTTTCTTTTTTGGTAGAGCTAAAAGTGGAAGGGAGCGTTGTCTGTGAGAAACTTATTTCCTCATGTAGTGAAGTAGCCAGCGGGCAGCCAGATGGCATCAAGCCATTAGGAGGTCAAAGGCCATTGGACAACTGTGTGAGATTTGTTTCTCACTCGATGTGTTTGGTTTTAAAATCATTTCTTTCTGGAGTAAGTCATAGATATGGAAAGGGTTTTACCTAGGGGACGTTTGTTTCCCCATCCAGTTGAAACCACAAACAGACAGAAAGCTGGTCACTGGCCAAAGTGAAAGGCCAAAGGCAAATTGTCCCATATTTATCCTTCACTGGGTCAAAACTCTAAAGCTGGACACTGATGGCAGCTCATAAATATTTCACTGCTCCAATCAACAAATGAGATAGAAGGACATCGCATGTCAAGAAATTTGTTGACTCTTGCAGAGCAGATAGCCAGCTGGCATGAGCACTGCTATTGCCCTGTCTCAGAGCTGAAAGGCCAGAGTCAAATGTGCCAGATTTGTTCCTGGTTTAGCTAAAATAACACAGGAATTGTGTTTATGTTTTGATCTTGCTGTGGCATGTCCTGTGGTCCTCACTGGCCATGTGATCCTCACCTATTAGTAATGGGAGACTCTGAAATCTCCAGAGAGAAATTCTGCCTTAAGGTTTACAATTTCTTTTTCATTCAAGCTTCCCATTCATCTCATATTTTATCCTCTTTTGTGTTTGCAAGTGCTTTGGGACTCATCAAGAGATGTTTGTAACATAGTGTATGGGATCTGATTCATCCTCACAGCTCTGCAGAACTATGGGCCAGGTTCCTTTTAAGTATCAACAAGCAAAAACTCACTGAGATCTGTGAAAACAAACCCTCATATGTCATGCAGGTAAGGTTTGCATCCTGACCAGCAGTTTGCATCCTTAAATAGGAACAGTGGGCCAGTCTCTTTATTCTGAAATGCTCAATGCATGCCTGTGGCACCCCTCCCTATATATCTGGAAGGGTTAACACTTCAAACTTCTGCCCCTTGTTTGAAAGGGGAGATAAATAGCTAAGAAAGAATCAACTATATGCTTTCCACAGAACATGCCAACAGACAAGGCTCTGGCTCCTGGTCCTTGGGGTGGCTCACTGCCCAGCATCCAGTGATCCAGAAACACACTGTTTGCACAATACCTGAAAAATTTAGATTCTGTTAAATTTAGATTCTGATCAGCCTGGCAGGCTGCCCACATAAAAATAAAGGGTTACAAGCATGCCAGTTGGTCTCTTGTCACCAGCACTGGCTTCTGGAAGGCAGTTCCCCTTCCAGAGAGCGCAAATACTCTGAGGAGATGGTTGAGTAAAGCTGTGGGTTTTCAGTTACCCATGCAAAGGAGCATGAAAGAACTGATTTCCTTGGCCTCACACATGCTTCATAACCCTGTTCCAGGGCAACCCAGACAGTGACAGAAGGAACTTCCAAAGACTCTCTGGTGGTCCAATTTGGTGTAACCTAAGAAGTCATGCTCCTCAGTTCTCTGCCCCAGCTCTCTGCCCAGAAGTTTCCTCCCCAGCAGCAGTGGAGGCAACAGAACAGTTGGAGTGTTTGGTTCCCCAGCAACTGCAGTTGACTGTCTGGTATATCAATTTGAGTCGCAGTCGAGTTCAGTTTGTGTTAATGAGCCTGATGATTTGTGAACTCCGCTAGCGGCAGAGTGGCTGCACTGCTGCTGCACTGCTGCTGCACTGCTGCTGCACTGCTGCTGCTGCTGCTGCTGCTGTGGCTGCACTGCTGCTGCTGCTGCTGCTGTGGCTGCACTGCTGCTGCACTGCTGCTGTTGCCGCTGCTGCACGGCTGCACTGCTGCTGCGCTGCTGCTGCACTGCTGCTGCTGCTGCTGCTGCTGCGGCTGCACTGCTGCTGCACTGCTGCTGTTGCCGCTGCTGCTGCACAGCTGCACTGCTGCTGCGCTGCTGCTGCACTGCTGCTGCTGCACGGCTGCACTGCTGCTGCTGCTGCTGCTGCTGCTGCTGCTGCTGCTGCTGCTGCTGCTGCTGGGGAGGGAGCAGCCCCAGCAGTGCTGAAGGTGGGCAGGTAGGAGAGGAGAGTCAAACCTGACTTGATGGAAGGGATGTAGCTCTCTCAGACTTCATCAGGGTCCTGCTTGTTTCTGTTTACTGAGAGCAAATGCAGAGAAAGCAAACAGAAGGGACATGTAGGTGTAAGGATTCCAGTTCTTGCTGGCCAGAAGAGCTGTATGGAAGCCCACCTGGGAATAAACTGACTCACAGAGAGTTGAGGTAAAGGAGGGAAGAAGAGAACACTGTGTAGAAAGCTGTAACTCACTTTTGTCAGCTCCTATTCTCTTGTCTGCTCTCAGGACAGAGTGTATCACCTTTCAGTTTATTTTACTTTAAACTTCTTAAAACTTTATTTAAACACAAGCTTAGAAATGGAAAAAGTGCTATGAGCCCTCTCAATTCTGGCCTGTTAAATCCCCATCTGATCCAGCTTCTAAGTATCTTATTTGAAAGAAGAGTAGTATCTCAAATTTTTAATACCTTAGTGACCTGGAAGATGTGACTTGATTAACCTCCAGGGCCAAGAAAAAGCACATCTATTCAAGGCTGTTAATGTCAGATCAGACTCAGACTTTCAGTAGATACAAAGATTCAAACTACTGATAGATTAATGCAAATGACAGCAGCTAAGCTTCTTCTCAGAGGTCAGCTGGAGTCAGGTCTTTGTCTAAACAAAGGACAAAAACACCTAGAGAGCATAAAAAAAGTAAGACACTTAAGTAGCTGAAGTCCCTACAGATACGTAGGACAAGCAAATTGATTGCTTAACAGGCTGATCTCACCACGTCAGAAAAAATATTTATGCTTCTTCAATTTCTTTGCACTCCATATTAAATTTTTCGTCAGAGAAATGTAGTAAAAGCTTCTTCCTGTGGCAGGTACTATATGTAACTGTAATAAATCAGTAAATACAAGATCTTCTTGAGAACAGAAGGCTATACTACTGGAGGCTGAAGTGTCTGTTAGAGATTCAAGTGTTAGCACAGGATTTACATTTACGAGTTGCCACAAATTATTTTAAAAAAACACTAGACACAACCTCCTCTGCAGTGCCTGAAACTCCAACAGCTCTGGGACCACATTGAGACATAGACTTGGACTTCAATCCAGGAATAAAAATTGTGGCTTGGATCTGTATGTACCAAGAAGGACCAACACTTTTGTATTTGTGAGTCAATGGTGCATGCATTTCACTTGTCTGTGTCTTCCTCACACTCTCTGCTATCTCTGCCAGCTTTCTCACTTTATCCCCTGGCATGAATTCAAAGCATACTTTCATGTCACTTAAATCTCCAAAAGCTGCTATTACATTTTTGGTCGAACTTTGTTTTTATAAATAGGACCATGAACTTCTGTTTTATAGACTGGAACCCACAGCTGCAAGCAAAAAGACTGCATGCTACCTGAACTTCGGTTACTAACCAGTTAAAAACAGATATTTGCTCCTTCTGCATTTACTTACGTTCTCTCTATTAGCTAATATATATATAGATGGAATCTCATCGGCCCTTTCATGACCATTTTGAGATGTGTTCTTGCCAAAAGTGCTAAACTTCAGTCTTGCTCTCCAAACCAATGTATAGCTGAGCTAAAAATGTCATGTGCTGGCTTTAAAACAAAGCAAAAATAAAAATTGAGTTTTTCTGCTGCATTCATTTCAGATCTTAGGATAACTTTCATATAGGGTATAGGCCAGATTCTTAACACATTGAAAACTGCATAGGTCCACTGATTCCCATGAAGCTAGGTTGATTTACAGCAGCTGAGAATCTGGCCTAAAAGGCTCAGGGCTATATATCTATCTTGTGTTGTGTTAAAGTCTCTTGACCTCTCACTTGATTGCCTTGCTCCAGTGTGATGCTAGCATAGGTAAATTATACCTCTGCTGGCCACTAAGCTTGCTGTTCTAGCAACATTAATAACCTCAAGGCTTCCAATTTTCTTACCAATGCTTACTAGACCTCCTGTGCAAGCCTCTGGGGCTGCTCTGACAATAATCCCAATATATATTGTTTTGAATGAAAATAAACTTTATTGCAACTTGTGCTGGAGGCAGACCCATGAGCCTGTGCTCTAGAATGCCTACAAGGCAGCTGTGTAATCATTAACAATACTATAGGGAACAGCACTAGGATCAGTTCAGAAGGTTTCTTCATCCATCTGGGACTATAATTTACAATGCCACCATCACTACGATAACAAGGTAGCAGAGGGAAAACACTCTGGAAGGGGTGGCAGTGAAATTCAGCCATCACAAGGTGTGGTCTTTGGGGCAAAACCTTTAATTGGCAGAAGGTTCACTAACTATTCTGGTAACCCCAGACTTTCACCTTTCATTAAATCTAAATCTACAACAAAAACGAACTTGAAAAAGCATCCACATGGAAAGGGCTAGCCATCAATGTCTCATTTTTCCATGCAAAACCAGAGAGAGATTTTGGTGTCCTGGCCCCTTTTTCTTGCCTTTCTGCCCTACCATCCTACTCACTTCACCACACTGGACTTGCACAGCCAAAGAAGCAGTAGAAGCAATAGGTTTTGCTTCTGTTTGGCATCCAGCTCACTCTGCCTTTTCCTTTACCTTTACCTTAGTTTTCTAAACCACATCTTATTTAGACCTACAAAGTTTTATTGTAACTAGAGTCAACTCACACAGGTCACTACTGGTCAGTTTTATCAAAAACTAGATTATAGACGAATTTTGCAGCCAAATCCATGATGTTGAAGAGGTCCAAATTTGAGTTTGAAATCTCATGTGATCACTTGGGGTAGTAGATGTAGTAGACTGGATGAAGACAGCCCACAGAGCAGGGCCTTCTCTTTCTGCAGATGTGCTCTCTATCTGCATTCACTGTTAGTCTAACCCCCTCTTGCATTTAGGCAGACAATTAGATGAAATAAAAATTGTCGCTTTTGAAAACTGTGAGCCTTTTCACCCCTCTATCCTTATAAAACCCTTCTGAATGCTGAGTATAGCAAGGGCAAAGACTGTGGGGTTTGAATGAAGGGCTGCTGCTTTTAGTCAGAGGTTAAACAGCATAACTTGCTTTTCATATTATTCACATCTTTTTGTTGTTGTTGTTTTTGTAAAAAATCTTCCACAAATTTCTGAACTCTCCTGTGACCCCTAGACCAGTCATGACCCTTAGTGTGCAGAGCACTGACAACATCCAAGGAAAGTCCAGACAGAAGGAGCAGGAACACATGCATACGCAGGACAAGTTTTAAGGCATGTATAAGATGTCTTGAAAATGTCACCCAGCTCTGCCATCATCTCTACATATGCTTACTGAGGTGAATAATTTCAGGTGTGACTCTGTTGACATTGACTGACAGCACAAAATGGTGAGCAGCACTGGTTAGGACCTTGAGAAGGATCCCCAGAACACTGCCACCTCTGACAGAAGAAGGCAGCAAGATCTGCTAACAAATAGGTTAACAGCACTACTGTCTTGGCTTCAGTTTCAAAAGCCCAACACAACACTTCAGCAGGTGGTTACAAAAAATTCTGGAGAAGCCTTTGCCTTGAAGGCCTCTGGAGTTGAAGGGTATCTGCTTTGATGCTAAAAATGTCAAGTAGAGAACCACTGAAATCCTTTATTCAGTAGTTGAGAACCTCAATGAACATGACATACTCCTAGCTTCTTCCTAGCACCAGACATGAAGGTAAAAAAACCCCATACTAAAGATAAATGCACTGCTGGGCAAAACAAGATTTCCAGGAGAATATTCGGTCAGTAAAGCTTTATCTAAATAAGTTATTTTAATTCAATAAATCAAGGTCTGTTTCTCTTCTGCTTCATCTCTTGTTCATACTGCATCATTGAACTATTTTCTTAGGTTTCCCTAGTCTATTGAATTATCTCAGTTACACCTCGGGTTTTGTTCATCTGCCTGGTTTCTGAATTGATCACATGAGGTTGATGGTGCTCACATACTTTGAAAAGCACTGAGATGTCTGAACATCTGCCAGGGCAATGAGAATAAGGGATACAAGTCTGAGTGCTGGTCTTGTTCTGGTCTGACCTGTGCATTGGCTTTGACAAAGTGATTTGAACTCTAAAAAGAGAAATTCTGAGTTTGGGTTTATTTTTTTACATAAACAAATAAACCAACTGTCCTGGTTTAGGGCAAATTTGGGGGAAAACCTCTGGAAGGAGCCCCCAGAAAGCAAACCCCCACAACTCCTCACCCCACCACCGGGTTCGGGAAGAATTTTCTCAGAGAGAAGTGGAAAAAAACCTGTTTATTTAACAAGCAAAACACTCCCCAGCACACACAAAAAAACCCCTGAACCACACCAGATGACAAAAACTCCTTCACCGCTCTGAAAGGATGACAAATTCAGAAAGTCTCTCCTGCGAGTGGTCGCCCAGTTGTCGGTCTCCGGCGCTGGGGATGACTGCTGCTGATCACAAAATGCAGACTCCCGGTGTTTCTTGGTGTTTCCCAGGACCCCGTCCGGAACAGGTTCAGATGGTATTCAGGAAAGGGAAAGCAGGAAAAAAAAAACAGTCCAGGGAAAAAATTGGACTGCCTAGCTAAACTAACTAATAAGCAAAAGCAAGAGCAAAAGCAAAAAGTAGGAGCATGATCAAAGTGAAAGCAAGCAAGCCCACCAGCAAGCAAGCAAAGCCTAGCCTCTCCTAAACACAGACCATGGGGGAGGTGAGCCGGCTGATTACAAGACAAAACAAACCTTCACTTTCAGAGTCAGCCCTGAAAGCACAGAACATAATACCAAAAATAAACAGAACACACGACTGGGGATACAAGCACCATAACGTCACCGTAGGGGACCAACCAAACCCACAGCAAAACTCCAAAACAAACTCCAAAACAGAAAACTCCAAAACAAACTCCAAAACAGTTCTAGATCAAGCTGGAGCTATGGGCTTCAGTGAATAGATCAATGATTGATTTTGGAGGACCTCAGATTTAATCATGATCATGTATCCAGCTTTAAAACTATAGGCCAGACTTACTTCTGGTAGTGGAAATAGAATTGACTAAATCATCAAGACACCAAGGTAGGGGATGTTGACAATGATATATTACAGTGGTTTGGAAACTGTCAGTGAAAATAAATGCCAAAATGTAACTGAATGTCAATGATTAATTTTCACAAGGTTTCACAAGTACCAAGGTCACAATGAAGATGATCCAAAATTTCTCAGGTAGATGAAGCCAGAAGTTTTCATATCAATAAGGTCATAAGCAAACTCTTCAGGAGCAAGAAAAGAGTTTCCATACAGATCTTGTCATAGTTCTTTGGAAATTCATCATACTCAGAAAATGCATACAAATCTACAAAAAAAAAAAAAAAAAAAAAAANTAAAACACTGTCATCAGCCTTGAGGGGATCCATGGGGAAATATAATGTCCCAGCTTGTAAAAAAAAATTCCAGGCAATGTCATAATCAAAATTTTGAACACATGAGAAGATTTGACTTCGTTGACATCATGCTGATCATTGCTAACTGACCAAGAGAAGATACAAGTAAATCCTATATTGTTCTGATTACTTCAGCTCTAACTCTGTGATAAGGATTTGAAAACTGATGCTAAGCTTGTTATCATGTTAAAAACAGCACTTTCTTATCAAGACAAAGCTTGGGGAAATGTTTTGCAACTAATGGAAAAGCATCTCACAGGATCTGAATTATGAAATCAATATGTACTTGGCCCTACAAAGTTTCTTCATTTCTCACATAAGTTTTTAATTAGCCCAGATTTTTTCCTGAGTCTTATTTGATTTTTATGGCCTGGGGTCTTCTCACACATAAAATGGGAAGTGATATAGTCTTGCTTTTGTTGCTGAAATGTGAGATAAGGTACTCTTTGGTGAGTTTGTCTATGGCATTGCTTGGATTTTGAAGTTATTTTCCTACAGTTTCAGCCTTGACATGCAGTTAACAAACTTTCTAAGCAAGGTGCTTACATCCAGTGCACAGGTTTCTAAAATAGATCAGTTTATGCATCCATGTTATGTGACAGAGAATATAAATAGAGTCACACAAATGAAACTCTGTGTAGTAGCCTGAAGTGCAGCCAGATAAAACCTCAAAGAGGACAACTTTTGATGTTACCATTTCCCAGGCTTAAGCCAGTCACCTGTCCTGGTGGGCTGGTATTCAGGTGGATAATCATGGTAATCATGGTTAGCTATAGCAACCACTGCTTTCCTCAAAACTCTGTTCAGAAAGTTTGTCTTGGGCAATGTCTGTATTTTTTCTTGAAAACACGAGGATATAATGAAGAACTGAGCATCTCTCTGGCTCACTGAGTTCAAGTCTAATCAAACTGTGTGGTTACTGACATGAAGTCTTCAAGGCAGAATCAGTCTGCACTGCTGAAGCCTTTAGACAGAATAAACACAATGTAAAATCATATTTGAAATAGAAACCCCTCACCTACATGTTTATGTCTTTAAACTTGGTGTTTACGTGTATCATGACACTGGATGGTCTCTCTCTTTCTACTTCATTTTACCAATCACTCATCTATCAGCCTCTAATATTAGTTTTCTCCTTGCTTGAATCTTATAATTTTCTATTTCCCCAGTAAGGAAACAGGCCTGTCTGTGGATTCCTTAGCTCCCTTACATGGAAGCTCGTGGGTTCTCCAGAAACCCAAGAATTCATTTAACTCATTAACTCTTAGCCTTGGTATCTTAGCTAAACTTGCTGTTTCTTGGCTCAGACAGATCTCTGCCTCTGCAAGTACTTTTCTCATTGCAGTATGAATTCAGGCAGTTTAGTTAAAACAATAGTGGGAAAGGGCTAGAAAGGTCTGTTTGTACCAGTGTCAGCTGCAAGTGATGACCTTTTCTACTGTCTGGCACTTGTCTATAAAAGTACTCAACTTTTATTCCACTGTCTCTGGTCTAGCCTTCCATCTTCATGGCAAACATCAATCTTAGGACAACCACAGCATTTAAATTGAGACAGATGCTCATTGTTGAGCAGAATGTTGTAAGACACACTGAAAACAGACATGAAGGGGCACCTACACCAGCAGTGACAGGACTCAACTGAAGAGGGTAGGTAACCAAGGTTTGACTCTGTAAATGTTTGTATTCCATCCTGTTTTGCATCTCTCATGACCTCAGCTAATCTGCTTGATTTAACACTGCAATCCAGTGCTCACTCTGACAGTCAGTGATCTGAACTCAAGGCAACCAAAAAAGTGGTAACTCTTTCCTAGGTGAGATTAGTCACTTGGAGTAGGATCCATCTCAACGGATGTAAATGTCTACATCTCAGCTCCCCTCTCTTTGTAGACAGTGACAGACGTTTTAAAGGTTATCTTCATCTCAGTGTCATGGTGACATCTAGAATAATTCCTGTGGATCACCCTCCACACCATAAATGTCTACAGTGAAGGAAGATTAATTTATTCTTGCTAATTTAAATACTCTTTCATATTTTGTTGCACCAATAACTTTAGGTTTGTGATAGTGTATTATGATGAACAGAATAGCAATAACTAGGTCTGAGTCACAGGTGTAAGACAGGTTCTGAAGACACTGAGCGTTTTTCCATGAACAGAGTGAAGTAAAGAGGCAACTGTAGTAAGGCACAAGAGGGATATCAGAATTCATCAGACTAAGAAGAAGAACAATTAGCACACGCACTAATCTATAGCTCTGCAATTTATCTTGCTTAGATCAAGGCATCACTCCAGTTGCTTTGGAAGACTTTGTTGTTGCCAAAGTGGGGACATCAGCTGAGCAACTCTGCAGGGAAGACATAACCTTAATAAGTGAGATTTTTGCTGCTATAACCACATCCCATTTTCCCCCACCCATTTTTTATTATCATCTGTCTTGAATCATTTCCTTGTGGGGAACTTCAGCTACCAGTGCTAATGATATTACGTATAAGAACTGCCATTCACGCCAACACAAAGGAGAACAAACACTTTTTTGTTAAAATTTAAAATTCCCAGCTCTATTTCAGCAAGGCTACATTTGCAATTTATCTTACTCACTGTAACAAAAGTGACCTCGTGTACATGCTTACCTTTAACAGAAAGCTAAAACTGACACATTTGGAAACTCAAGCAATAGTTGTAAAATTGTCATGTGCTGTTTACTTGTTCTAACATCTGAAATGGTTTGGGAGAGTCAAAAAAAAAGAAAAAAGGGCTTGTTTAATGTCTAATTTTCACTCTGCCCCATTTTTGCTCACATACAAGTTTACACAGTTTTTAGCTTACCAGTTCCTTGTTGGCTCAATCAGATTTCTAAGAAGCTTCAGGTATTTTGAGCCCATGTGGGGGCTGTGTCTAGCGAGAACTTCACAAGACATTCTGCATCCTAAACCCGTTGCTCTCTTTCATCACATGGTAAAGGACAATGTTGCAATGTTCGGCATGAGTTAATCCAGCATCACAGGTTATTTCTCTATAGCATGCCTCTTGTCAAAACAGCCCATTCTTTACACAAGACTAAAGAAGGAAAGAAATGTGTCCTAGCAAACAGTGAGATGAATTCCTGACTGTAAAATCTGAAACAAAAAATGAAATATGAAAACAGAAACTTAAAATATGTCTGACCCCAAAGTTCCTTTTTAGCTGTTCCAGTATCTTGGCAACAATGACTGCAAAGGTCTGGCAGTGTAATGCTTCTCCCTCTCTCTTCCTTTATTTCTCCTCCATCTTTCTTCAAAGCCTGGCCTCACCTTGGAAGTTTTGCTGAGCTTGTTTTCTTTTTCACTGCAGCTTGAGATTCTTCCTGCTACCTCCCTCTCCCTTAGACTGGTGCATGTTTACATACAGTGTTGAATTATGAAGTGGTCTCTTCCTCTCCTGCTGGGAGATTTTCTCAAGAGTATCTGCCTGCTTTTGTCCTAAGACACTGTCTTCATTTGGAATTCCTATTTTCTTTCTATGACAAACTGTTGGGGTTATCCTAATATTTTATAAGTCATCTATTACATTGAAATTTTCTGTTGTACATGGTCTCTATCATTAGAACTCATTATGTCACTTCTCTTCATGGCCTCAAGGAAACATCCTAGATAAGTCATCCCCCCCTTCATAAAAAATGGAATGAGATGAAGGAAAGAAAGAAGTTGGGGGGGAAAGGGTAAAGGATGTGGTGCATTTTTCTTTGATTTTCCTCCACATCTATTACGTGTTTCGTTTCACACTTGCCTCACAAAAATTTTAAGTAGCAAACACTTCTAAGAAGCTGACCATCTGAATTGCCTCATTTATTCTAGTGTGTTTCTTAATGTGGGTAGTAGTTCACTGACCTGATGGGGTCAGAGTGTGCTGTAGGTGCTCTTCCTGCTAGAGGTCAGGGCTGTGTTTCCTTGAGGTGCAAGAGCTTTCCCTTTCATTTCATGTCATAATCCATACTGTTCATTGTAGAGAGAAAATGCAGCACATGACTTGTCATTCATTCTCTCCCCTGCTGCTGTTTTACTGGGCAATCCTTAAGACTGCTCTTGACCTTTTTATTCTTTAGTTCAACCCGAATCCTTTAAGTCAATATAATTAGTGTTTTAAGCCTGCTTATGATCTGCTTCTTTCTGATGCCTGCAGTGCTGTCATGTTTAAGCTTGGGGTATGCTTTGAGACTCTGAAGAGTTAAATCTAGGCAGAACATTTCTAAAATCTTATATATGAATGACACGTGCCAGAAAAACTTTGGAACTACTCTTAACCATTTGCAAAAAGTATGTTTTGCACTGCAATTCCCTTACAAACCTGACTGCTTGAGAAGATATCTCCTGGAGAAAAAACTCTGTCGTATTGTATACTGCTTGTTCACCATGCTTGTTCACCATGTTTTTTTAATCTGAGGTTAAATTTGTTCCTATTCTGGTACAGAAGTAAAAAATATCTTAAACTTCTGAACTGCCTACAAGAAGAAGGACGTTTGGAAAAAAAATATAAAGTTAAATGACATTCTCAATCAGCTGGAAAACCTTTTTTTTCTTTAGAATTGATCTCTAAGAGCAATAATGGAGAGCAAGAGGCTGCTCAAAGGTGTAACAGGAAAAAACCCTACAAACTAGTCATTTTAGTGTGGTTACATTTCATGGATAGATCACCAGAACTGTTATCAGAACTGACAGTTCAGTTCTCCATTACTGGCAAATTCAGCTAAGATGAATTTGAATCGTAAGGGATGTAATTCACTAGAATAAATGAAAATACACTAATAAACTAGAGGTGACTTGAAACTATGTAAAATCTGTCTGTGCACATAAATTCTATCATCCTTATAATCCCATTCACTTCAGCAAGACTTTGTTCTCTCTTTATTTGTTTTTAATCTCTATTTGTACTATTTCTTATGCCTGTGGTAGTGCAAAACTAAAAACTTCATTCCATGTCACACCTCTCTAGCATGACATAAGTTTACTGGCAGGATGGGAGAGCTAGTACTGAAACACAGCTTTGCTTAGTGTGGTGCAGAAGTTTCCAGCCTGCTAAAGTGGTGCACAACAGCAGTAGTTGCCAGGTCTGTCAGGGCAGAGGCATTTAGTAGAGCTGCAGACAGATCCTTCAGATAAGTACTTGAGTGCAGAAACATCTCGGCTTTCCAACTTCTGCCAGAAAACAGCTGTTTTCAAAGCCTGTTCTCCTGCCTGAGAATGTGGGACCAGCATCAGGAGGCAAAACCCCTCTGTCAATGAAAAGCTTGCTGAAGTGAAACACGCCATGGGTGAATGTACATTGAGTAGAGGAGATGGGTTTGCATGGGTGCAGTTGGTCTTACCTGGCAGACAGGCGAGCAGATTGGTGCAGGGGTAGAGCTGGGTTCCCACTGTGTTAGAGCTCTGCCATTTCAACTGCTTGTGTGAAAGAAACAGCTGAGAGAATACAAAAATATGTCTCCTAGTGCCCGTGTAGGCTACATCTTGGAAGCTTCTTGCCATCAACAGTGGTGTGGCTGGAGCACAAGATTCAACTCACCTACTTTTAATATCTGTAAGTCAGAATTATGTGAGAGTCCCTAATTTAATTTTATGGAGGGCTGGGTCACTGTTTTCTTCAGTTTCTTTCTGGGTGGGTCTGCAGCTACACGTTTTGCTTGTGTTTCAGGTCCAAATAAGCTCAAAATCTCAAAATGAAACACAGTCAAAACTTCCAAATTTTATCTGGTTCATTGTCAAAATCATGTGAGAATGCAAAGCATAAATCAGCAAAGGATCGCTCAAAACTGTGCTTTAGGTTCCCTCAGAAAGTCCGATATTCTTATTAAATATGAAATCACATGAATTTTACATAAATTAGAGTAACAGAGAATATGTTCCTCATGGCTCCATAAACCTCATTTTAGCACTTCATACTTCATCTTATCTGAAAATTGGTCTCATTTCAGTTGTCCAGACTGAATCCAAAATTTCACTGAACACGGTGATAAATTGATTATATCCTAAGAATCAGCTTCAGAGTTGGATCCACTGGAGGAACTGAATAGAGAATGTTTGATGCTTCCAGAACTCTTTTGAAACACAAGTACTCCATCTTTCTTAGACTGGAATATTTAGGAAAAGCAAACATTTCAACAAAAACCCCATGTATCCTTTTATCTTGCTTCCTTATGAGTGTAGTCTCTGTAGTTTCTGTGCCTCAAGAGAGGAATACCCCAAGTCTATATTTACTTATGCTTATAGTTATCTGTGGTGTTGTAAGATATTTTTTACTGTATGTATATATATATCTCAAATATTCAAATATCTCATTTCATCCTAAAAAATATATGTCTAAAAGATGAGGAATTAATTGTCCTGTGTTTGTATGTGCTCCTGTGAGCATTCCCCTTCCCACTGGCTTCACTGGGAGTCATAAGGACCACCTTACACTACTTAATTAATTTGACATGAATTATATTGACATATGTTACAGATCTAAACATTACTATTTACAGTTTTCCCTATTAGGTGAATTTCTATTTCTACCCAAAACTGCTTTTTAGGCTAGTCCAAGAGCTCCAATACTGCTGGTTACAAGTTTAAGATTTTAAGGGTTTTTTTTTTTTAAGCCCAGCACTTTTATCATTTTCAAAAATCCACACTGAAATAAAATAATAGGGAGAAAATACTTACGTTTTTACAACCTAGTACTGGGGTGAAATAGTTATTTTCTCTACTGTTGTGTAATTTTTCTGCAGTAAGAAGTAGCTCAAACACAGAAACACTGGAGTCACTGAGAACATCTAATATGATGACTGATTATTTAAAATATGCTGTGAAACACTTTGGGTTTAGAAATACTTATGCCCTGAAGACTATCATGAGGAATGGCTGCATTCCACAGCAAGAACAGTGTTTGGAAAGCTTAGCTCACTCCAGCCTACTCAGAAGGATGATAGATTGCATGTATTGTACACTATATGCACAGTTTTCATGCAGGTGTTTCACGGGAAGGGGGGAGGGCGGTGGTTGGGGTGGGTTTTTTAATTAAAAAATGTTCCTGATCACTTCCCTCCCACCTCCCCTAAGAACACAAAAAAATTATTTTGTTATTTCAGCCTCAAAACTACAAGTAGTACAACTGTTGCATTATCTCTGCAACAGGGATGGAAATCCTGATTTTCCAATGCGTTCTGTCCCTAAGTACCCTGCTCTGTAATGAAACAGGAAAAACTTCAGAACGTCTTTGACCTCAATGTTCATAATGCTAACCCAGCTGGCCCTGTGCTGCCCTTTGCCTCTTTCACTGCATGGGAGGGAGCAAAACCAGGTCACCACGCAGTCTTGGAATGTCAGATTGAAGCTTCCAGGCTCTTACATTTACCAGGAACAAAAGCAAGGAGCAATTTCTTGCTGACACCTTTTCCAGAGAAAACTGGTAAACTGGTTACGTTGTCATTGCTGAGTAAAAAGGCTCCTGCAATACTGACCTTGACAGGAGCAGATTTGGGGGTTACAGACACGAATTAAAGACCATGTACTCCTCCCCTTCCTTTCCCTCCTCCAAAATACAATTCATCTATTCAGAAGGACGCGATGATGGAGAAGAGCGTGGCTGGGTTATCTTCTATCGTCACCCTATCTTCTCTTAAAGCCTGAACCATTCTTTGCTCATCTGTTTAGACATTGCTTTTCCTAGTCATCATTGCAAGTTATCAGAGAATCATTTATCTATAATGACTCTATATTTACTATTCATTTATAGTGGCTATTCATTTTTAGTGACTCTCTAACTACTATTAGGTCACATCCAAAGGAATACACAGACCAGAGCTAGGGAATGAAGTAAAGTATGGCAGGATCTTACACAAATTTTACAAAAATGTTTACCAGTCACTGATCTACATTACAGCTGGGACATCATCAGGAGTTGACATGTTGGGTATTTGTATCAGTATGATGGTTTGGGGACAAAGGAGTAGAGAGACTTTATCAACATATTTTTTGCACCAGAGGTGAAAATGATCTCTGGTCATATTATTTACTGGCATAGATATAGTCAAAGTGCTTTATATTAAATATATGTTTCTCATAACACTGTAAGAATCTATACGGGTTCAAGAAGATGCACAGTTTTTATAGATGCACAAAGCCTAATACAATTCTCAGAAACTAAATATTTCATTATAAATTTACCAGTACGGACAAAATCACTTGTTCAGAAATATGTTGAAATTCTGAAATTACTGTTTATTTGTAAGGCAGGAGTAAAACTTACAGAGCACAAGATGAATATTCTTGGTAATGTAAAATAAGTGTTGCAAAATTGAAGATGTTGCAAATATTTTCCTATAACATTGTTCCACGCTATGCATTTTGTCTGAAATATTTCATTGAGGTGAAACTTAAATTTTTCTCACAACTCACACAGAAGAAAATAATCCAGTAAAAAAAAACTCTCTAGTTTTGCCCTGTTTTTCGTTCTTCTAAACTCTACTGAGCTAACTGCATTTATCTTAGAAATGTAGTCAACAGAGCATTGTTTATATTAATGTGCGACATGTTTAAGAGGCTCATCTGCTTATCTTTTTATTATTTTCTCAAACCAAAAGTATGGGAATTGTGCAAAACTATATGCAAAACAGAGAGACTTTGTCAGAAGCAATTTGGTTATAGATTATTTCTATTTTGTTTTGTTTCCTTTTTCATCCACTAAAGCCATTAGCACTTAATAATACAGCATAATTCACTGATTCCCCTAGGCAAGGAAAGATTGTAGACAAAAAAATGTTGGAAAGAGGAGCCTTAAATGAGAGCCTCTAACCTCAGAAATTATGCTCTCAACAACCAATTTACAAGGTAGAAGTGATTTTTCTCCTCAACCCTTTAGGAAGACAGTACTTCTTCTGGAAGGGATTTCTCACTTTCCTCTTGGTTCATTATAGTGGATCTGGCTATAGGCATTTCTGTGCAGCAAAGAGTAGGGCTTAAGCCATAGTGTGTGTTCCTACCTTCCCTCTTCTCAACACTTCTAGATTCGGCAAATTGTTGCTTTATGTTCTGCTTTTTGAGACTTCTACTATCTCTGTGCATCACAAGGGAAAGCTCGCATAGAAAATGCGTTGGGAGTTCCAGTCACCTGCACAGCACTTGGAAACTTCCAAAGCTGCAAGGCACTGTGCTATGGAGCGCAACACTTTCTTATCCATTGACTTTTTGTAGGAAAAAAAACCCTCCACCAAATAAACAAAGCCAGAACCCCCACAAATTAGATTAAGCTTGCAGTCTGCACATCTGATATGAAAAAAAAAAATTAACCACCACAAAACTGCTTAGTAAAATAAAATTCTGAATAACTTATCTCACAAAACCAATACAGGATATGCTTTGCTTACTGTAAGGGGTTCTTAAATTCTTTTCTGTTCAGCACTTTTGATGTGATGCCAGCAACTTCCACAGACACCTGTAGCAAAGCTGACTTGTCCAATATTAAACAAACTAATCTACAACTGCACCATACCTTAAAATATTGTTCACCAAGCAACTGTCACTGAAAAGAATTCCACAGACTCTGTGTAGCATAAGACCAGGTCAACATAAGTAAGATTAAAACAGCCTGGTCCTTTATGAACCCACATAACAAAAATAATAAAAGTGTTGGAGCAACCAGACTCTAGTTCTGCTTTGCTTGGTCCATAAACTATCTTGACCACCCCTTGTGTAATTTGTAAAGGAAACACAACAAACTTAGGACTCAAAACTGTCTATTTATTCTTCAGAGCTGAAGATGAGATGTGGGTTATGGTAGGACATTATATATATATATGCCAGTTGTGCCAGTTGAATTACAGTCTGTAAAGAATACAATTGAAGAACTAAACCCAAGCTGAACTCAACTAAGTCTGAAATGCGATTAAACCTGGAATATGTTTATTAGGAAGAGAAGTTTTAAATGCTAAACACAAGTGACTCTTGTGACTGATCTAATAAGCACGCATAGAATCTTTCTAACTGTTTGGAGATTGGTGGGTTGCTCTTTAGGTCACTAATATTTATACATGACACATGCTTTATACATGATACATGCTTCAGCTAGATAAAAAATGATACTTGATAGACTTCAGGAATGACACTGGGGAAAAAAGACACACCATTCCAACTAACTACAGCCAAAAATCCTTCAAGAAATTAGCAAAGTAGAATAACATGGTGTGCATCATACTGGGGTATTTATTTATTTTGTTAGTTTGATTGGTTGATACAAACCCCTCATAGATAAGGTGATTACAAAACAGGAACAGCAGCCAAAGTACTGGCACAAATTACTAAAATCTCCACCTCACTTTTGTCAAGATCAGCATCGTTCCCAAGCCAAATTTCGTAAAAAGGATACACTACTTGAAAACAGCAATGAGAAAGGGATCACTGGAGACTTAGAGTCTGGCAACCAAGTTCTGGGAAATTCTTTTGAAAAAGAGACTAAACTGGAAGCTGAGAGAGGCCTTCCTGAGGTTTTAAGGGGATCTGTATCCTGGACAGAAAGCACTCATCATAGAAAATCAGGTTTTGTGTTAGTCAACTATTTTCCAACATTCAGAAATTACAAGAGGATCTTGTGTTTTATGTATATAAAAAGAAAAAGTGGAAATCAAATCACTCAAAAAAAAGACAAAAAAAAAAAAAAGAAAAAAACCCCAACCAAACAAAAAACCCCCAAACCAAGAAAAAACCCCACAATTTTTTTCCTTATCTGAGTTATTCTGTATGGATTTTTAGTTGGTCATATTAAAACTGTGCATGAATCATGACCATGACTACAAATGTGATGATGAAATGTCAAAATGAGTTTTCCTTTTCAGACCAAAAGCATCTTATAACTTTGAGTGGTCAGATGCCACTGAAATTGTGACATTATAGCTCACAGTAAATTGCATACTCTATTGTTAGTTGGGACAATCCATACAGATTACTTCATTCTAATACCAAATAAATGGTTTTGTTCTCCTAGACTGCCTTCACCATAACTCCCTTTTCAATTAAGAAAAGAAAGTAGCATGTTTTTCTACCTAGTCATGAGAATATCTATTATAACTTACATCATGACAATCATTACTAAACATTTAAAAGGAAAAAAAAATCTGTTGTATAAATTATTTTGTTCAAGACATACATAAACTGCCTTAGAAATAGTAAATTTTTTAAAAAGCTTATGACAATCAAACAGTTGCCATGTCGATGAGCATTTACAGCACAAAATACTAATATTGTAATAAAATAATAGTGTTGATTCTTCCATTCAGATCAGAATAAAAAACTGAATGTTTGTGTCCAAGTACCTCTATAATTCTTATGCTACTTAATAGTGAAAACTACCCTTGATTTGACCTTGTCATAATTTCATCTCGAAGGCTGGTGATCTCTTTACCTTGCAGGAAGTGTTTCTCAGCTAGACAAAGCTGCCTGTTCACACTTTTTAATCCTGGAAGGGTGGCAGTCAGTGGAATGATGGAAAGGAATGATCAGTGACTGAATAGTGCTTACACAATGTTCTATAAGATTTATAAAATGCATTTTTATAAAACCATCTGATTTTCCTCCTTGCTGAAGTTTATTACCATGTTCATTTATTCACAGAAGTTCAAATTATATCAAAGAATTGATGACAGATTCTCCAGTCATAAACATAACTCTTATTTGAGAACAAATTGTGGCAAACTGGGAGGAATGGGAAAGGATTTCATTTAGTGATATACATTAGTTCTCAAATATCTGACTTTAGACTGATTTCATCAAACAAAACTATGCTTACCACTTTTTCTTCCTTTTCAGGAAATTGTGAGGATTATAGAAAACTGACATTTGATGAAAGGTAATAGATGAGAAATACATAGCATTAAAAGATTCAGTAAAATATGCTATGTCTTAAAATTATATTCTAGGAACAGGTTTAATGCTATGTTTTTGAATGCTCCTTCTCTTCATTTTTTAAAGCTTTTATGTCTATTCCTACATCATATGTAGATGTAGAAAAAATTATATAAACAGACTGCCAACACTCAATAAATTTTGAATGTAAGCTTCATGCTAAAATTAATTTCAAATGTAAATTTAAGGGGTTTTATAAACAAGTTTTAGAATGCAAAGATAAAGTAGAATGCCATTCTGGACATGTAAGTACCATTTTAATTAGTAAGATGAAATTGATTATCTCTGAATTGTATATTTGAACACATTTATCAAGGTAAACTTGAGAAAAAAGATACTTAGTGTGACAAGTATGAAAAATATTTTTAAAAAAGCATTGCCCATCAATTCTTTTAATATGACCCTGCCTTTTTTTTTTAATCCAAAGAAGATAAAAAATATTTGGTGGGCTAAATCACAGAAAGTAAGTCTCTTTTATATTCACAGATGCATAAAGACACCCTTCTGTTTGCTTGACTTTAATCAGGCCTTTCTAAAGTAGGTTATGAACTTACTAAATGTGTTTTTTTTCACCTGCACATGATTCAGGTAAGTTCCCAAAAATAAAAGAAGGGATGGGTATTCTCTGCTAAAGCACTCCTTCCTTATCTCATTTAGTCTGGTCCTTAGCAGGCAGAGGGCTGCAGGTTTCCAGTCCATTGAATTCTCAGAAGACTGTAGGCGACACCACTTGCCTGAACTGTGACAGTAATAAACAACCCCACAGCACAAAATTGCATCCCAATCAGTTGTAGAGTAGCAGAAATGAAAATACCTTACACAAAACTCTCCCAAACAGGTACAAAAGTCTAGATAGCCATTTCCCACTGGTTGGAAATCAACTGTCTAAATGCCATGTTAGCTCTGGGCTGTGAAGACCATTGTAAAAAAAAACTGTAGCTTCTTTTTCTGTAATTCATGTGGAGACTTACTGCCTTGTGAAAACAAATCCTTCTTCACTGCATAGTTCAATCTCTGATTAACTTGAGATCAATAAAATCAATGACACAGTCTTCTTTGCAAGAAATTTTTCCTAATCTACAGATGAGTCCTTTGTGTCTATGTGTGCATGTGCACATGTATGTACAACCATCTGCTTCATCTGTTAGAATTAGTACGTACAACATATTCATGCTCACCATGTGAAGTTAAAGAAGATCTGATAAACTGCATCTATTTACTTTCAGGGGCTGCCTATTGGAGTAAATTCACCACTGGTGTCCAATAGGGAACATGCCAGTTAGAACTTGGACACAGTCATCACATAAAGAACACCAAATAAACATGAGCTACTGAAAGTGAGTAGTGATCAAAAAGTCGTTCTAAAATGCCTAATGGATATTAAATACTTTGACCCTGGCTCTTAACCAAGAGGACTAGAAGAGCAAATGCCAACTATTAAAATAGAAGTATTACTTTTACATCACATTTATTACACTTCCATATTTTTCTGTGTGCTGCTGCCATCACTCTGACTTGTCACGATAACTTGTTTCTGGCTCTTCCTCTGTTTCTGTTGATCCAAGGGGCTCATTCAATACCCACTAATAGAGGCAAGGGAAATCTTTCCATGACTTCAGTGAACTCTGGATCAGATCTCACGTTTTCTTAAACTTCCACATCCTTTGAGACCCCAGCTCTCACATTTTACCTTAGACAATATTGTCTTCACAAATGGATATTTTCTTACTATGAAAATCAGTCTTTCCTTCTTGTTGAGGAAAGTGATGCCAGTCCCATTATTTATATCACATTTAGCAAACCCACAGGAGTTAAGCAAATCTGGAACCCTCCAGGAGATTGACTGCCTTGATGAGTGTAGCATAAGTCACCCAGGCTGAGGCCATTCACTCAGTTATTTCCGTATGTAAATATTAAGTTACAATATACTGTAATGGAACTAACAGTGCCTGCCCCAAGTCAGGTGCAACGAATGAGCTCTGGTTCAGTACCAATAGTCACACACACAGCACCCTTTGCTTGGACATGCATTATCTCAGGCACTGAGACCAGGCTCTCTGTAATTTCACATCGCTGGACACCACTGCCTTCTTTTGTTGTAGTCTAGCTCTTACCCTGCAGGAGAAATTGCTCCCAGCCTGGAATTACTTGATTCCACCTTTGCTGTAGAAGGGATGGGACACAGGACCCACATTCAGACCACTTGGAGAAGGGTGTCTGTTACTGCTGTCATGGCTGACTCTTTTGAGCTTAAAAACAGATCTGCCCTCCCTTAACGGTCCTCTTCTCAGTTTGGAAGATTATTAGCCAAACATGTGGTTGCATTTTGCGGTTTTGGACCATGAGAGGAAGGGGATGGTGAGACAAATTATTCAGTATAGGAGGCACCTTACAAAGTCTTGTTTCACATGGGCCACTTGTTTCTGTGGATTGTCTCTGTACAGAACACACAGAACTTCTTTGCTATTGCTTTATAATAAACAGAAGTGCAAAGTCTGTGTTTTCCACATTACCTACCCATTTTACAGAGGAGAAAATATCAGTGATATTTCTTCCACCCTCCCCAGAAAATATCAAATGATTCTTCAATCTGGCCAAAACAGAAGGGACATCATACCTTAAATCATAGCTTTTAATGAATTTGCTACTAAAGTACCAATTAATTCCCCAATGCAAAATAATTAGCCAAACTTCTAACAGGAGCTGTTTCTCCACACGAAAAGCCCTGATTTAGTTATTTTTTGAAATGTACAGAGAAACACCAGACTTTTGTGTCTAAAAAACTTACATACTTTCATTCTAAAAATATTTTTCACATTATAAATATGTAGAGCAAGCTTCTGAAACTTCTTTATGTCTAATTCCTCTAATTTGATGTTGTTTTCTAGTAAGTTACAATCATTATTTTCCCTGAGCTCCTTGGTTCAGTCATCATTCATCAGCTCTCAGACTAAAAGGAGTTTTTACAGCTGGGTCATAAACCAAATCAATGGAAATGTTGATTCAGTATTAACTGTATCAATCCTAACAGGTGTCTCTATAATAGCCCTTGTAAAAGAAACACCTCTATGCAGCTCACCAGAAGGGTCCAAGGAGTGTGCAGAAGGAGAGAGCAGGGAATTATGAGTAATTAGGGTTTTCACTAACCAGAAAGATAGGTCCTTTCAATTTTTGTCCATTAAAAGTCACACGTGTAAGCATTGTGGTAATATAGATCTCAGCTGCACACTTCCAGTAAACTCATGACAAAATATTAAAAACCAACCCCAAAGAGGAATGGCTAATCTTCCAATTAACTTACTCATTGTATGCAACCCCACGAGCTCTGCCATGTACTCACATGCAGGTGTCCATGTAAGGGATTTTTTGCAAGGAAAATGGTGTCTGTTGGAGTGATTGGTAAGAAAATATGCCACTGATCTGACATATTTATTGTTTAAATCACAGTTTAGGAAATGTCTTTGCACTGTGTGTTGAAAGGCCAAGCTGAGAATTTCCTGGAGATGTCATCAGGAGCCCAATGCAGAAAGCACCACCACAGCCCTTGGAGGTGCCTCAGGACAACAGTCTGTCACCCTTTTGGAGTGCACTCCTGTACACAAAACACACTGCTCTATAAAGTTGGTATTGTGATGCTTTATAACTTTTTTTTTGACCTTTCCTACCAATTAAGATCCCCTGATTAGTGCAATTCCATCTATGTCACATGGACAACCCCTTGTCATTTCTCATCCCTTATACTCTTGCAACCCTGCAGAGCAGTAGCATCTTCCTTATGCTATGGACAACTGTACATCTGCATATGCTAGAAGGATGTGTTAGTCAAGACCTCTGATTTCCTCTAGAGAAAGCTGAAGCACCTCCAGCGGTGATTAGTCAAGCTTTTTATTAACTTTTGTATGAGTCACAATGGGCTAAAAGTTATGATTAATTCAATTTCTAATGACTCAATAACCAGTAGCAAAAAGAAGGACTGCAGTGTGCAGAACACCTGCTCCTGGTCAAAACCCAGGAGACTTTGTCTAAGAGAATTTAAAAATGCAGGAATATTCTTTCGTTTCTTAGATTGTTTCTGTGTAGCACAAAATACAACAGTTTGTCCTAAAAAAGTATGTCCTCTAGAAAGCAACTTTGCCTGTGAAATATTAAACAAATTTATCATGAAACACAGAAAACATGAGTGTTCTGTCAGCATGGTGGTGTTTCTAAGGAGTCTGCACATTCCTTTAAACAAAACACATCACAGGACTGGGATGAGGCACAAGGGCCCTTCCCCAAGTGCCACACACCAAACATCTCCTGAAGCTTCCAAGCAGACAAAAGCCTTTGTTCCTTACTGCAATCTCCTCCATTGTGCCTCACAGTGGCAGTGTCCAATCCAGGTCAATGGGACTCAGAAGCACCATACTTGCTGACTCCTTTTGAACCTCCACTTGTCTTGGGAAAAAAATGACAAGTAAGAAAGTGTCTACAAAAGGCCACAAGTGATAGGAAACCTTTTCTTTCTCAGTGAAAGAATTTCACATCATTATAGAGGACAGCCAATATTTGCCCCTTACTTGGGAATATTTGCAGTTCCAATTCCTTTACAGATTTTGTCCCAAGGCCAGCAATATCTCTGAAGACAATTACACAGAAGTTCTCCTCTGTAGATTAATACGGCAATGCATAATAGGTTTAGAAACTGAATTCATTAAAGGTTTTGAGCAAAAAGAATAGTTTCCCCACCAGAGATTCCTGGATAGCTTGATTCTTTGCTGGTGGCATGCCTGGGGTTAGCCTGGGAGGGAAAGAAGAGGGAGGGAGGAGACAAGAAGCACAGCACAATAGGTTGCTGGAGAGTCTGTTGGGAGCTATTAAACTTGGATGAAAACATGACTTTCAGAGGGGCAGAAAGGAATAAAACTCCTTCTCCTTCATGAAAAACAGATAAAGAGCTCTCTTTTCCTACTTTTGGTATACTCCAACACAAAGCCCCTTCTGGCCTCATCAGCACAGCTAGAGCTCCCTCTTCTGATTCACTCCCTCCTCCTCTTAGGGGTGTGGACCTTAATATTCTCATGAGCAATGGCAGGAACGCTCAGCTGGAGCCTCCACTACTGAGGTGGGGTGCTCCATATCCCATCTGTCAGCATCAGACTGTGATTCACAGAGACATAAAACCAAGCGATGCAAAATCTGGAACTGCATATAAACACTTCAACTCAATAGGCTTCTTTAGACATGCTCCAAATATTTGTGCAGGAGGCTAGAACCAAAGGTAGGAGCATCATCTCCAGAGTAAAATTACCATTTGGAGGTAGTCACCCACTCAGGCTGCCTTGGAGTAATAAGTGCTGGCTGTGCGACTCTCCTCTAATCCTTGTGCAAGACTGAGGTTTCCTTGAGGACCTGAATCAAAAATGCCCAAAGAAATGAGCCCTAAAGTTTTTAATTTTTATGTAATAGTAGCAAGATCCTACACAAATTCCAAAACAGAATAATTTGGCAGTCTCTCGCAGCTAAAAATATTATTTTCTTTCAGTAAGAAAAAAATTAAGTACTACTTGACGTTCATATTTTTATCATCTTGACATGATAAAACCCAAAGGAAAGACTAGAAATTCCCTTTTTGTGCTGCCAGCATTGGTCTGCCTTTGATTTCCACTATGCTATGCCTAAATGTGCAAGTGCTCTTCAGAGAGGCCTGATAAAAAGATATGAAGCATGAGGAGTCTGTTCTTCACCATTTCTTTGGAGGGTGAACTCAAAATGGGGAGTTGCACACTTCTTAACGAGCCATTCTGTTTTCAAGGCATGTTCATGTAGAATTAGCTCAGCCTCTCTAAAATAAAAAGTTAATACTCAGGGTAAAACATTCCCCACTGTTTAATCCCCTCTAGCACCACATCTGAAATCCAGCCAAGTATCACATGTGGACAGTGCTCAGTATATACAGAATATGTATGAAGTCAGCAAAACACAATTGTGAGGCTTCTACAGAGAAAAAAACAGGACTGACCTTCTGACAGAGAAAATGCTTCTTTCTCACTGTTACATCAAACTGGCTTTATATTTCATCAAGCATTTTGCTTGCCTTTTCATTTTCTTTTCCTTTCCCCCTTTTTTTTTTTAATTACTATTTAAATTTTTTTCCTGATCATCCAAAACCTGTGGGAATAATCATAATATTCATAATCTTTCCCCTGCAACCCTCCTTCTCCTCCATCCTTTTCTTTTTTTAGCATGTTGGCAGCCCTGATCAATGTTGATTCATTGAAGTGAACAGAATCTGCAAACTCTTCGGTAACACTAGACAAGCTGCTACTACAAGCAGCTGCAGTTGCAGCTCGCATCTCACTGGGGGTTTTTCAGAAAACCCACCCACAACACACAAGGGGAATTCTCCCGGACAAGCTGCAGGTGCTATGGATATTTTCATTTAATATTCATTCTTGCAATTCAGCACATTTGTAATCCATGTGGTAAACTGTTACTTACATTTCTCCCAATGGACCACAACCAGATGTCGAAAATAAGAAGTCCGGTGGAGATATCACTTCTTCTCCTCTTCATTGTGCATTTCAATGGGCTTAAAACAAATCTGTTTTCTCAGGACAAAAGAATGTGCTTTTATATTTAAAGACACTTTTTGTTGACATTAAGAACTAATAAATATATCCAGAAATTACAGGCGCCATGTAGATTTTGAACTGCTTTAACTGGATGAGTGTTGTTTGGTTTATTAGAGAAAATTTATTTTTTTTACATGGCATCTCTATCAAATTGTTAGCTAAAAGGCAAAAAAAGGGATCACAATGGAATACTACATGAATTCATAGACTGATTCTATATATGTCACAATATTTTCCCAGAAAGCTTAATTTTACCAATGTCAGGAGATGGGAATTTCTGTAGCTGTTTGCCAATATGTTTTGTTTATTTGTAACCTTTTCTATTATACTCATCACCACAGTGCTTTTGTGTTCTGAAAGTGTGACAGAGTTACTAATTTTTGGAAAAAAATTAATACTTGAGCTTTTTGTATTTAAATATATATCACAGATTTGTTGGGCCTTTTTGTTTATTTGTTTGTGTTTCTTAAAAGACAAAAGAAAACCACAGTATTTTTATCTGATGCAGTTTCAGAAGTAATCCCCCACAATGCACACCAATGACAGTAAAGAATCTGCTATTGTCTTTGTGTTTCTATACTCTGCTCATTCCTGACACCTCTAGGTACATTGTACATTCCAGCAGTACTTGAATACAATATCAAAACTTTCTCTAACAACTCCTTCACAGAGAAGTAAGAGTAGGAGGACAATCACCTAAAGCCTCAGGTACAAAACTCTTCATGTTTTTATAAATTCTTATGGTAAAAATGTTATCCTGCAAAAGAATGTCCCCAGCTTCCTGACTGATGCACGTATCTCCAAACTCATAAGCACTAACAGGACAGTAGATAGAGGTGAGAAAATAGGTGGTTCTTTCCTTGGACGTCTTTAAATTTTGAAAAGATTTTCATAGTTTCATCTGTGTGGAAACCATTCTTGCTTTCCATACTGAATATTTTCCTGTTCCTAAGGGCCTTAGAAAAAAAACAGTGCCCCATATAGCTAAAGGATGTGCAATTTTATTGAAGTAGATAACTGTTGTCCTAAAAATTTGTCAGCAGAAATTCAATCTCATTGAACAGTCATACTCTTCCTGGCACTTCTGAGTCAGAAAAAGAACAACATCTTTACTGAATCTCCCTGAGAAGACATTTTGAATGAATATAAAAATCTGGTGAATGGGGACACCACACTGATGCATTTAACTGGTTTATTAGGGCCCCCAAAACTGGTTTCTTTTGCATCTGTCTCTCCAAAGTCAAGAATTCCAGCATAAGCTTAGGTCATGATTAGATTAGTGACCTCATCCCGGTCTCATATTGCAGACACTGGCCGTGACCTCCAGTTTCAGGGCACATGGGGTGAAATCCTAGCTATGCTGAAGCCAGAGGGGCCCAGGCTGCTTTTCTCCTCACATTCTTGAGTCCTTCAGGCTTTGCAGCTGTGCTGCAAAAGGGGACATGGCTGTAGAATCCCAAAGGTAAATTGATTGACCATTCTACATGTGAAAATGCTCATGTAGAAAAGGTTTACTTCTTTTAATTAGGAAAAAAAGAAACTAAAATAGGGGAAAAAAAATCAAAACACTGCTAAAGGATTGCTTGAAAATGTTTGGAAGAAAAGAGTGCTTGCCTCAGAGAAGACAGTAGTGAAGACAATGGGCCCACTATGCAGGGTACCAGAGTAAATGCTATAACCATACAGCTACCAAAGATATGCAAGAAATAACATGAGTAGGTACATGGTATATGCTTGAAATCCTACCTTGCCAGGGCTACTGTGGCTCCTTCATGAGAATTACAGATTTGTGTGCTGAGGTGGGAGAGAGCTGAAAAAGCTCAAGGGCCCAAAGCACTGCTTTTTCCATATGCCTTACCATTACCGAAACACCTGAGCTAAATAACCTATGTAAAGCTGCTGTAAAAAAAATTCAATAGCTCTCATTATAGCCCAGAATTTCTCATTTCCTACTTGTGGTGGGATGCCGGTTGCACCCTGGGTTGCTGTCTGGAGCATATAATGACAGTGGTTCAGGGTGCTTTAAAGGTATTCTCTTTTTACAATGCCAACAAGGTAGTGGCAGTAAAAGAAAGGGGGGGAAAAATCGAACCCATAACAATACTGGAGAATGAGAAGCATATGTGCTGACAGAGGAATGCATTCTGTGGGGAGCTGCAGAGAGTTAGTTAAATCCGGATGGTCGACGGGTTCAGGGATGTGACAAGTAAGGAAGGCTAGTGGGAAGGTGACAGGAGACACCAGCACAAAATCCAGTTGATAAAAAGATGGGTGTTTTTACGTGTGACCACGACAGGAAGAACATTTTTAGAAGTGTTTTCAAGGGAAGACAAATGTGAAAAGGCAATGACAAAACAGTTTCTACACGCTGGACTCCATGGAGCTACATAAAGGGATAAGCATTCAAAAGTGCTTAATTTACATTCCATTTTCAAAAATTATGTCTAACAGTTAAGATTTTATCTACTACTATGTTTCAGTGCCCAAATCCCTTTTAAAAATGGAAATTCAATGTCAAGTCATTTAAATGGTTTGAACACTTTATTGTGACGCCTTTAATTAAACCAAGCTTCTGATAATTCTAGTAAGCATGTAAATACTAAGTAGAGTTTATTATTTAAATAATTTTAAGGGAAATAATAAAAGACTATTTGTTCCAGCAATATAGGCCACAGCTGTGAAACACAAGATTAATTGCAGATTTCAGATAGTGATTTTTTTTAAATTATAAAATAGCCAAATATAGATTATACAACTGCTCAGTATGAAATATGAAGATATTGCCCTAGATGGTTTCATTTCTGTGGTCACGAAAAACGAAAATTCAGAGCAAATACGGAAAATGAAAAGTAAGAACTCAAGGTATTGTTTTCACTTAGTATGTACCTAGAGCTCCTTGTTCTGATACAGATTATTATAGGCAGGAATAGTTCACAGAAAAGGTATTTGAAAGATAATCTGAAATCTAATTAAATATATGCCTGGATACTTTGCATTTTATGTGAGACAACACTAAATGCCATTATTTTAGTTAGCTTAGATAAAATTTTTGTGGAAAACTTATCATTATCTTCACAGTTTGTCTCTAGTCCATACTTTAAGCTTTTCCTTACTTGTTTCTCTTACTTTAGGCCTTCTTTTCTCCAATTGCCTTTACAATGTAACTGCTTCCCAAACTTCATTTTCTTCATTCATGGATCCAGAGCAAGCCCTTTTCAAACCAAAATCTCAAATAATGCTCAGATTTCTCTAGATCCTTGTTCCATTTTATCCAAAAGATTTTCATGCCCTCTTGGTAAAAATATTACAGTGATAATGTCTGCTTGGCAGTCCTTGCTTTCAGTTATCAATATGAGACTTTGGACTGAAAACGTTCAGGCAATCGATTTTTTTTTAGGGGGTTGTTTTTTGTTTGGTTTTTTTTTTTTTTTTTAGTTTTAAACTTATTGGTGAAGTTCTTCATTTATTCACTCAATCACAGAATCTCAAAATAAACTGAGTTAGAAGCAACCTACAAGGAACACTGAGTCCAAATCCTGTCCCTGCACAGGACAGCAACAAAAATCACACCATGTGCCTGAGAGCATTGTCCATGTGCTCCTTGAGCTCTGTCAGGCTGGTGCTGTGAGCACTGCCCTGGGGAGCTGTTCCAGTGCCCAACACTCTGGGTGAAAAACCTTTCCCTGATATCCATCCTAAACCTCCTCTGACACAACTTCAGGCCATTCCCTCAGGCCCTGTCCCTGTCACCCCAGAGCAGGGATCAATGTCTGTCCCTCTCTTCCCCTCTCAAGGAAGTTGTACCTGCAGTGAGGTCTCCCCTCAGTCTCCTCCAGGCTGAACAGACCAAGTGACCTCAGCCACTCCTCACACGGCTTCCCCTCAGGGCCCTTCAGCATTTCCGTTGCCCTCCTTTGGACACTCTCTAATGGCTTAACATCTATTTTACATTGTGAAACCCAAAACTGCCCCAGCACTCGAGGTGAGGCTGCCCCAGAGCAGAGCAGGACAATCCCTCCCTTGCCTGGCTGGTGATGCTGTGCCTGATGTCCCCAGCACAGGGTTGGCTCTCCTGGCTGCCAGGGCACTGCTGGCTCATGTTCAGCTTGCCAGTGACCAGTCTAATACGCAAATCTTAGGCACATTGGAGGAACTGCAGAATGTTCTCTCATTGTAGAAATTTAGCAGGTGGTCTCAACAAAGCTTCTTTTGATCTTCTGCTGCACTTTCTTCCTTTCTAAGATTGCTCTTCAATGCAAAACACACCTTAAAAGCTAAATTTCTGGACTTTTAATACTAACAATAGAATTTATCATTTCTTTTTCCATACACAATTCCACTGACATCTCCTGTGACAGCATTTGAAAGCAAAACCTCCTTGATTTACATTACATTTAAAGACCTTTGCTCCTGTGGGAGTTTTGAACTAAATAGAGTCCATCAACACTTCTCAAACTTTCTTGCTTTTTAGATTTCCCCTTGCTTAGTAATGCTAGAAAGTGAGTGGTTCCAATTAAACTTAAATGTCAGCCCTTTGTTTGCCCATAACGATGAAGGATTCAGACAAGTTCATAATGAATAAAACTTCAATATCATTTTGATCTTGTATAAAAAATTACCATTACTCAGTTTAGATCCTAGAAACTCCCAACACATGTGGCAAAAAAGTTAGTTCTTAATTTTCAAGTCTCTGTATACTCCAGAACATGTATGGATGTCCAAACCTACTCCAGTGAAATTCCACATGAATAGAGCTTTCAGAAAGTGAATGGATCACATCTGAGAGACCTCAATTTCAAGGGCATGGAGAACTTTGCAAGCTGAAGCCAAAAGATATGATTCATATCAGATAAAGTATGAACTGCTTCTGCAAATGTAATCCTTGAGGATACCTAATATTGCTTGTGAGGAGATGGGAGTCCAAGGAATAAGGTCAGAAGAACTTTGTAACTAGGGAAAAAGATTTTAAAATATCAAGAGAAAACTGTCAGTGGGAAAAGGTTTCACAGCTCTCAACAAAAAGTCAAAATATGCTTCTTGGAACTTGTTAGTATATATTTTTTAACTCCCATTTGGATTGTCTGGGAAAAACTCAGTCTCAAAATGCTCTGAGACATTCTTCTTAATTGTCCAAAGGTGAGGGTGGCCTACAAAGTGTTTCAATTATCAAAGAAAATATACCAGCACATTTCCCTTCAGCACATGTGGGCTTCAATTCAGCAGAGCTCTTGATTTGGTGTATGAGCTATAAGTGATTCCCTCACTAAGATCTCACTGGAAGAAAGGAAACCCAAGAAAAGCAGTGAGACTGTTTAGTTGATGAGTTACCCAAATGCTGTTAACTGCTGGCTATGTCACAATTTTTAATCAGACTAAAGGTTTTTTGAGATGGCTTCACATTTCCACAGTAATGTTGGAAACGCTCAAGTCCCACGGAGAATAGAAAAATATATGGGAACTGCTTTTCTTTCTGCAACTTTGTTTTCCTCTGTGCAAGTAAAGCTTACCATTTGAGGCACAAGGGAATAAAAAGACCTTTTAAAGAGGTACTCTCTTTTTGTCTTAGAAGAAGGTGGAACAATACTCTGACTAAACAATTGATCCATTTTCCAGAGACAAGAAGATGGCAGTCTAGAGTTCAAAGCAAAATTTGTAAATAGAAAAACAAATAGTGAGTGCACTTACGTCAGATATAGCTGCAGGTCCAAATAATGTGATTTCACAAGCATTAGTTAAAGGCATTAAATTAACTGACATTCTTAAAAATGAAGGAGATTCCTGAGGATTAGGAAGTGGCAAATACAACTCCATTAGTTTAAAAAGGGTCAAGACATTAAAGACCAAGAAACTGAGACCAGGGAGTTTAACATCTGTTGAAGGGCAATCTTGGAAACCTTAAACTATGCAGTAGGAAGAACACCTGGGAAAGTGGCTTTGTTAAGCAATGTGGAATCAAGCAGTTTGTGTTTAACTAACTATAAATGCCTGTAATTAATAGACCTCATCTGCTGGAGTTACTTGAAAATAACACTTTTGTGATAAGAGAAAGTGAACTTACTGGCTGCACATAGCAACGTTCAGTGAGACACTAGGATGTATAAAATAAAGATGAGGCAATAGGCCATAACCCATGCTGGATAGTAATGATATTTAAGAACGTGGAAGAAAGGTTGGGGTATTTTTAAATTATAAAAGGGTTCAAATGGCAATAACCGGGTGGTCAGTTTGGGTTCTCTATAATACATAATATAGATGTAAAATACTGTCAGTGTAAAGCTATTAAAAGTAATATTCAAGCATAAAGTAAATTTTGAGATTGTAGAGATTTGTTTGTTTATGCATTGTACCATTACTGACTTTAAAAAACTAATGGATTTTGGAGGAATTTCAAATGTATCTTGCCATACATTCTTGCTTTTATGTTTCCTATTCACTCATCCTGATTTGCTCCAATTAAACCTTGTTTGGAACTAGAAACAAGAGTGTTTGGAATAAAAATAATTCCTATCTGTGTTTTTATACTGAATACAATGGAGCTTCAGTAAGGTCTGGGGCCCTTAAATAGGAAGTCTACAAAGGATTAGTCAATGATTATGTGTGTGATTTTTCTCAGCAGTGACAGTGTATAAAATAACTAGAGCCCTCTAGCTTAAAATCCAGGGGTGGCTTTGAGAAAGGCTAAAAATCCAGGAGCACCTGGGCTCCAACCCCAGCACTGCTGCAGATGCCTTGTATGTTCTTCTACTGCCTGTGGTTTAGTTTTCCCTTCTGTTAAACAGAGATAATAAACCCAGCAGGTTTTATGAGGTTAAAGGTGTTAAAGTTGTGAATTCCTGTAAAAACATAGAATGGGAAGATATACAGAAATACAAAATATTTTTCTTCAGGAGAAAATGTGTGGCACATTAAGCACAGAAGAAGATCTCATTTGGTGTGAATCAGAAGAAGCACTTCACCTACTGTCTCAGGTTATAAACCTTTTGACAAGACCTAGGCATTAATTTCTCTCCAGATGCATTAGACCTCTTTCTCCTATGCCATCATCAAGCTTGTTACTGAAATAATGATGTTAGCTAGGATTGGGCAAGAAAAGAAAGCACAGCACAGGTTTAACTCCCTGTGCTGCTTCTCAGAGAGGGACACGATATCCTAGGGAGGCCCGGCACTCTCAGGTGACACAGAATTAAGCTGTCACGAGAAATTCTTATGAGAAACCTTCCTGACAGTTATTTGAGCAGCTGATCCCTGATGCACCAGTTTCTCTGGCAGATTCTAGGGAAAGGTCTGTCCCCCCACAGGAGAACATCTCGAGCTGTTCTCCAGCTTGCCTCAAGCCTCGCTCTCCAGCGTGGTGAGTGGCACATTGGGAAACAGGACTTGACAGAGTTCAGGAACCAATTCACCCAGAAGAGCGTGAGCAAAGAACTTCCAGCAGAAAGTAGATGGAAACTCCTTTTATACACTGTGGTGAAGCCAAACGAGGATTTTAAAGAATAATTAGACCAATAGGAAAGGAAACTTCAGTTGAAAAGTCTGTTTGAAAAGCAGGTTTTCTAAACAGATGCATTATGACTCCTAATGAAGAAAGATGCTTATTTTAGTAGCTGGATGAAATGTCTCCCAAAGCACCTGTTTTCTGTGTTTATCCTCAGATGATTACAAACTTTAAGTATTATTTTTTCATAGCTTTTTAACCTAAGTTCTGTCTCCCAAAATGCAGCTGTTTGCAGTGTTGATTTAATCAATATTTTTCAGTATAATCCCTATGTTTTTCCTTTGTTCAGCAGTGCAGAGGAGGCTAAAACAGGGAGCTCAAGCTATCCAAATTGGTTGCTAGCCCCTAAGTATTAATTTGCATTCATCATTGCTGAACTGTGTTTGCTGTTTGTTTGACTTACATGACAGCTGATGTTTTTTTGAGCACAACACAGTTTTTACAATTCTTTTTAAACATTGTGTGTTCATCTCAATTTCATAAATCAATCTCAGACAAAAATATGATATTTCCTGGAAATAAAATCCATGTTTCCACTACTGCCCTGTCCGTAGAACCAGACACAAATCAACATAGCTCCGTTGGCTCCAGCTGGGTGTACTGATTTTAAACAACTAAAAATCTCAGCTGTGATATATTGTGGTAAATTACCTTCCTGTACTCTGGTCCACATTCACCCCATTTTGCTTTTTATAACTAAGACACCTTCTCTGGGAGCATACTCACATCAGCTACAGTCTGTTAATAGAAAAGTAGAAATATGAAAGACAAATGTATTGCCAGAGATTTTAGCTGTAATTACTTTTTTTCTGGACATGTCAGTTTAGGGTGATTATGTAGCCATCTTGCACCACTCAGATCAGTACCTCAAACTGTGTGATGAATCTGAGCTTTAGATCTCGCTGAGGGCAAGTAGGAGTCAACTTCAAGTTTAGGCACTCCAGTGTGGATGTCTAAAGAAAAAGATCCAAGCAGTGCTCCTTCACAATAAGTCTGGTTAGTCACTGAAAATTACTCTTGGGTTTGTGTGAGAAAGACAGGGCAAATTATTTTTTTCAACACACAGAGCACATTTGTTTTAGCATGCCAAGAGCTGGCTGAACTTCCTATATTCTCCAAAGAACACAAAAATCAAAATCTAAATTTTAAGAAAAAGAAAAATTTTGGCTTATGAAAAGTTCTTGTGTGATATTTCAGACAAAAAGATCCCCAAATACCTAGTTTTGTAGCCTTCTGCTTTTGACTGGAAGTTCAGGTTCCCTGGCTGAACCCCCTCTCCTAACTAGTACACTGGTATCCAGCCTCAGTGAGAGGAGGGGACTTCTGTCAGGTCGTGAAGGAAGTAATCCTCTGAGCTGGGGCATTACAGGGCTTGGACCTCACTCCTATTAGGATGCACTAAACTCATCACAGCAGGGAAAAAATTTCCAAGTAAAATATTGTGATTTTCTCAAAGAGGTTTTGAAGGAATTTTTGATCAAAATGAAACAGACAAATACCAAAACACCATATACAGAAAAGCACTTTTCACTAACAATAAAATACCTAATACAAAATTTAGACAATAATTTAGACAGATTTTTTGGTCATCTTCTACAGTCGACTAAAATCCCAATAATCATGAAGTATATATTTTTGGTAGATGATCATTAGTGAGTCAAAAAGAAATTGATTCTTCTCACATTTTCCATGTTCACCTGAGCAATAAGCTCTCTGAAATAACATTATTCCTGCTTTACAAGCTTTTATAAGAGCTGAATCACTGTAGGCTGAATTTTGGTCTTATGACCACCTCTCTGCATGTCCAGGAAAACAGCCTATATTTTAGCATCTTAATGAAATATCTCATTTCTCTGGTACCTGAATGTGGTCTGGGTCAGACACAGCAGTCAGAGTAACACTGAAGGATGAGAAAGGCGAGCATTGCACCAAGATAAACTTCTCCCCTCCTTCTGCTCCATAGTCTTCCAGTTGAAGTATTTGTAAAAGCTTTATTTAACAAAGAGAAAACTACAAAGCAGCAGAACCAATCTAGCAATATTTTCTGCATGTTTTATCTCTGTTGTAAATCAACGAATCTCCAAGTGAAAATCTGACCTGACATTTAAAGTCATGGACAGGCCATACAAAATACCAGGAAACAAGAACAGCTGAGCTGGGAAACTGCTGGAAGACCTAGGAATTGTTTTCCTCATTCATGTGATGGGGAAGATAACACTTACCACCCTCTCCAGAGCGTTATGCTTTACAGACAAAGTGGGGCTTTGCATGGGAAACCTTACACATTTTTGCATTAAAGCAAGCTGTCAAACAATATCCATGAAGCTGCTTAGTTTCTTGTAGTTCAATATTTCTTAGGAACAGCCAATGGGAAAAGACCAGAGGTTTAAGGGCTAGACTACTAAATTTCCTGAAGACTTTGCGCCAAATATCCAGTGAAATAATCACACCGAATAAGCATTAGCTTACCAATCTGTATTTTGTTCCATAGCCAAATAATGAAAATTTGATAAGACACGATGTTTTTTTAAGTGGAAAAAACTACCTTAATTTGCATTCCATATGGCAAAATTGGGGAAAATGGGCAATGAAATGTTAGAAAAAGGGTGAGACCAGCCAAAACCTTGCTTGTTTTTCCAAGACTGTGTTAGGTAAAAAAAAAAAAAAAGTAGCTTAAATCAGAAATATACCACCAGAATTAACTTTTCTCAGATCTGTCAAGCCAATAAGCAGACAGTGTATAAAGAACAGCCAGACATTTTATTAGTTTTTTTTCCAAATTTTTCAGTTTACAGGAATCTTAAGATGAGATTTGTTTTCTAGCTGCTTGTGAAAACAAAACATTTTTCCTGAGCATTTCTCAGAGTGTGGTTAAGAAGATTTTAATTATAACCAAGATCAAAGTTTGTTCTTTTAATAACCCCCTATCCCCACCAAAGGATATAAATGAGAGGTGAATTAGGAGAATTAGCGTTCATGACGCTCAAGAAAAATACTCTTTGCAGGAAGGGGAACTGACTGGCACACTTAAAGATTGGGGAGTCCTTAGCTGTCTGAACAGCCTATTGTGAACCATTCCAGACAGCACTTATTCCATGGTATTTCCATATGGTTACAGGGAAAACAGAATTGCATGACAGTGAGACACTTGACCTAAAACACACGGCAAACCTAGGAGATGGCAATTACAGTTCATCATGGACAAATAGATTTGTTTAGCATGTAGCAGGAACACGGTGAGAGAGAAATGCTGCTGTGAGACAGCAGGGAAATGAAGACTGTGCCTTCACTTTCCCTGCAGCATTTTAAGAACATGCAGTACTTTATTGTAAAGCTTTTATGCAAGACTCCAAGTAAGGCCAAACAAATTAGGCCTGGGAATTAGAATAAAAACATCTCTCTTTGGCAAGATGGATACCCAGCCTACCTTCTCCACACCCACCAATTCATGCATGACCATGGGTTATAGCACAACACAGGCACGTAAATTCAGATCATATGAACAGAACTATCTCCTTGCTAGACAAAAAAATCAGGCTGGTAAATATACGATAGCTCCATTCCTGTTTTGACAGTGAGTCCAGCAATAAATTCTGAACTGATTTTTATTTGATCCTCTCATTGTCTCACCATAAATTTGTGCCAGTGCTGACTCTCAAAGTATGGATTATATGTTTCCCTTTCACATCATGAGACATTAAATTCCACATATATCACACATTTATAGCAGATGTTCCTAAACAGACAAACCAGGTGCTAAACATATTTTATTCTGATGGGTAATTTTTTAAATTATTGCAATCAATGAGCTAATAATGTTGGTGGTAATGATGAAGTCAAGTTATTATTACCCATTACATTTAATCATCGACAGCAAGTTAATTGGACCTAATTGGAGAAATCAACATAAATAACACGGAGCAGATGGCAGACGTTTGTTTTTCCACTTCCAAATCTATCTTACAGAGTTATAGATGAAGTCTGGATGAACCAATATAAAAGGGCGGAGAGTGTGAATATCCCCCCATAAAACCATAGTTCGCATTGGCAAAGTTTCAATTCTGACAGGCACAGAGAGCTTTGACAAGGTTGGGTAGCTAAACAAAACTTTTTAGCTGTTACCCACTTCTCTCAGCTTTTTATACACTGGTCTCAATCCCATGAATGCAACAGCATTGCAGGGTGATGGAGGCAAAAGTCTTCAAATTAAAAGAAAGCAGGAAAGGGAAAACTGATCTGTTCAAACAGATGTGCTTAAAACACAAACTTCTGCATCTGACCTTATCACTGGAGACCTTATCACTCTTTTTGGTGAGAAATAGGTGCTTCCTGAGTGTGACTGATCTTATTCTAACACAGAGAGGCTAGAACAGCAAGCCAAACTCTTTGTCCCTACAAAATGTAAATGGTGTCAGATGGAAATGTCGGCATACAGATATCCAAGTAATAGATCCCACCCAACTTGTGTGCAAATTGAGGCAAAGGCTAGGGAAGTGTAAGAAAGTTTAGAAATATAGAAGCTACCAGCCCTCCAAGTTTGGATATCAGGTGAAAAGAGAGTCCCCACAGCTTTTCCTTTTGCTAGTTTAGATCTAACAACACAGCCCATAAACCTGGGTGACTTTTTTTTTCTGAAGACCATGGAATTCATTTCTGTTGCTACTCTTGATTGTAAAGGCAAAAATAAATACAAAAAAAGGGATCTGACATCTTGAGATATAGCGTGACTTATTATTGAGATATATGAAGAATGTATCCTTTCGTTCCTGTTTAGTTCTACCTACGTGCATTTCAGATTTTCCTCCTGTCTAGTAACTACTTACCTTCTGTCTGATTTGAATGGGAAGTGTCTCACCAATTTTTTTATACTACATCTAAACTGCAAGGAAAGGAGAAATAAAACATGCAAGTGTGCACTCTGGGCTGATGGTACTGTAAATCTAGAAATGTTATTCCTTTTCTTGCATCAGTGTTTCCACTCATTTCCACGTGCTCCCAAGCTGTTAGGAGAACACTTGACAGCAGCATAATGCTAATTTTCTCTCTCATGCACTTTGTGAGCAGTGCACATAACATCCTCTCTGAAGAAATGAATTTATGCTTAGCCTATTGGCTTTCCTCTCATGTTTGTACAAATGTGCAACCTCTAATCTCTTGCTTTAAAACTGCTTTCCTCTTTTTAAAGTCTGACACAAATAAGTGAATTAGAACAACTAAATCCCAGAGGTTGTACCCTCATTGCAACATGCAGGTTTTGTACCCTGCAGACTGGGAACAGCAAATAACGTGGCATCAGCCCTGGCTTCTGATCTGCTTTCCTGGATTTTTAATCCATGCAGCAGGTGGTTTCAAGAAAAACTGCCTATAGTCAGAGTTTACATCTAATTCCCTGCAGACAGAGGGTTTATATAATGGTTTAATATCCAACAACTAAACCACAGTTAGGAAGTGAGGAATTCTGAAGTCCATTGAACATAGCACAATTTTTACTAACTCAGTCCAAGGTTATTTCATAAATCAAACCAAAAGTTTAAAATACCATAAAAATGGTATTCCAACCACCCACAAAAATGCAATTTTATATAGTTTAGTTGATATACAATAAAAAGATTTTTAAATGTTCTCGTTTTAAGTCGTCCAATTTTCCTATAAATGTTTCTAAATTGTTTGCCTCACTGCACAAAACTGTCATAATGTTTTTTCTTTTAATTTCTTCAGTTGAAATGTCCATTCAATATCATGCATTAAATCTTGATCTTCAAGTCCAATCTAAACAATAATTTATTCATTCATCTGTACCCATACATTCACAGTTCAAAAGTTTTGATACAGAAAAAAGTTTCTGAATCTTGATCACAATTTAAATATGTGTGAACTTACAGCTTTCCCATGCATATTTACATTATTTTAAGACTATATTGTCAGCTGTTGTAAGGCTGCATTTATCTCTAGTACTACATCATAAAGAATAACATGCATAAAAATGGGAAGGGAGAGTGACATTACCTTATTTTGTTGCTGTTGTTATTTTTGCTTGTTTGTTTGGGTTCTTAAGTGCAATTTATTTTAAAATGTGGTACTATCATGAAAATACTGGTCTCCAACCATGTAAAAGTTAAACTTTTTGTGTGAACTAAGAATCTAGGCTGCCTCAAAAGTCAACAGGAAAAAATATGCTTTGAGAAGGTGATTTATTCTATTTCATTTAGGCTCTTCAAAACTTTCTGATATTTCACTAGAAATCAGTAGGCTCACTCCTATTTATGCTTGATATAAGGGATTTTTTTTTCTTCCTTTTTTGTCTATTAAAACTTCCAAGCTGTGTGAAGTTACACATCCCTTGGACACAGTGACTTTTCAACAGTCATGGCAGAAGGAATCTTTGTGTCTAGACTAGAGTTGATAGCTAAACTTGTGTGATTTACCTACTTATAGTTCTAAAAGCCAATGAATTTCCAACTCTTTTCCATAATAGAGAGCTAAAGATGATGCTGAAACTAGCAACTGGGAATATTGCATCCTAGATGGAGGTCATTCACCCTCCAGGGAAACTGACAGAGCCAGGTAACAGGGGGATTCAGCTTGCTGATATGCAAGTAAAATATACATTGTTTTCAGTAAAATAAGAAACTATTCAAACTTCTGATGTTCCCTGACTGAATTCCTGAACTTAATCAAGATGTTTTGAAGGTACTATTATTTGGAATTTTTTTGCCAAACCTTAAACCAGAGAACTTGTTCTCCAGCAAGAGTGACCTCCCTACCATCTGTATATAATAATGAAAAATCTTGCTGACCAGAAGTTCACCAGCCTGTAGGGGTGCACCAAACTAAAATACAGTTGCCTAAAACAGACTGTAAGAAGAGGGCTGGCTGAGACACCACTATAATTTTCCTTTTGCTCTCTCAAAGCCTCCAGCTGCTGTAACTCAAACTTGTCCAGCATGTCTGTGAAATTTGGTGGGCATCTAGAAGTTAAATGCAAATGTGGTGGGCTGCACTCTGCTTCAGTACTTATTCGAGAGTCCAACACTCACCAGACTGAGCCTGGTCTCGCTCTGTTTTATGTAGGTTAGTGGTCCCTAAGGTCTTGTGAGTCCTCACTGAGAAGATACAAACACAAAGAAGCTGATGTGTAAAGCCTCAGCAGATAAACTGTGTCATAACTATGTTCCCTGAGCTGCATTGTGAGCAGGCAATAGCAGCAATCTGTGAAAATAAAAGCAGCTGAACCAAACACAGAAAGAAACACTGCCAAGTAGCTCAAAGTAGGGTGAGTTATGAAACGTGGAAACTCTCGCACAGAAGAAAGGCCAAGAAGCTGCTGTGTAGCAATAAACTTTGATCAGAACTCATTTAAAGTGATCAGAGTGTACAGAAAAATGTACTTTTACCTGTTTTTCAGTCTTCTTAGACTTCTGAAATCTTTGCTTTCCTTACTTTCAAAGTGGGAGGACTTGAGTCAAACTTGAGCAGGATTAGCTAAGGCAGAACTTTCAATAGTGTCTCAGCTACACTTGCAGACATTTATACTTTACCTTGTTAAAGAAGAATGAGAAGTGGAAAGCTTTAATCACCTTCCAATTTAATATTTTCATAAGAAAGCCTAAAGTTCTGTTAATGGACAGATGGTTAAAGTGCTATTATTAGTTAATATTAAAGAACGAAATCCAAAGACTGGAAGAGGCTTTGGAAGGAAAAGCAGCTGGGACTCTTAGACTAATAGAAATCAGATACAGAGAAGATCTATTAAGTCATCCAATCAATTCTACAGTTAATATAAAATCAATCCCAACAGCAGATTTGCTAGTGGTCTGTCCAGCCTGGATTTAAATATCATGAGCAATCAGGTTTCTGACACTTCCCCACATTCCTGTGGACCACTCTGCCAGGAATTTTTCCCCCTGATATTCTGCCTATATTTACCTTTTCACACTACTCAATGTATGTTAACATTCCTAAAGTAATTCCTTTCCTCTTTTTTATTGTCAATTATTTTTACAAGACTTTCACTAGTTTTAATTAACCAACCTGATTTATACTTTCCATTTTAATGTTCTGAGAAGAAAAATTTTAGTATTACAGGATTTAACCACTTCTCAGTTGTGGTCTACTGGATGAAAAGCTCAGTGGAGATCCTAAAGCATCACAGCTAATCTGAAATGGTTTGAAGCCGCCTGATGTCCAAAATGCTTGGGAAGTTATTTGCATTATGTATACATATTTTGGAAGTGAAAGAGATCTTATATTTTAGTGACATCAGCCACGTTCTCTTCTTTAACCACTGTTTTCCTTGCCTATGACTTTCTTTGGTAATTTTGGAGTCATTCCTGAAGAGTTTAAACTTTGTTACTGCTTATTACCATTTTTTTGCGTCAAGATATGATCAATTACTTGGTCAATTTTCCTGGGAGAAGTAGAATTTGATCATCTTCATTTGAGGAATTTTTAGGAAGCTTCCTTGGCCATTTCTTTCTCCCTTTTGTTCTCTTTCTCCCATAGGAAGCCTGTTGTTTCATCTTCCTATAAGTCCTGTTGTGGAGAAAGGTGCTAGTAGGAAGTTTTCCACCTGTGGAAAGCTTGGGGAATTTGATGTCCACAAGGATTCTGTCATACAGACCAAATTACTGGCTCACATCAATATTTTGGAAAAGACAAAAAAGGCATAGGTTAAAAATTACAACCCTAAAAATTTTTGTTAATCAGAGGTGCTAAGTACACTGTTATTCTTGCTCTTCACAGTAGTGAAAAACAGTGGATTTCTCTTGTAGGGCTGAAAGTGGGCCACGTACCCTTTGTACTTCAGGCTTTGATGATAGGGATGCAAACAGTGACACTGTTTATGCCAAGTTCGTCTTAAAAAAGTAAGTTCTTGCCAGTGCAGAACCCATGTCTGATGAGGAAAGACTTGGCTCAGCATTTCATAAGAAAAGACTGCTCAGTATAACAACGGGGGGGGGAAAAAAGCATGACGAGATCAAGTGACTTGAAAACAATGTGAAGGTTGTTTTTAGAAAATGGGGATAATTAGGCATTAGATAAGGATAGTTAAATGTTGGGAAAACTTACCTAAGGATATGACAGGATCTTTAAAACTGTAATCAAATTTGAGTCAATTTCTAAAAATATAAATGAAACTATTTCTTAAATAGAAAACATTGGCCTGAGGCAAAGGCTACTGGGTGATTCCATGCTGAAGTTTGTGTTATGCTGTGTTGTGATAATGGTCATGCCTCAGAGTCTATATATCAATTTTATTGCAATGAAGGCTTGTATTTTCTTCTGAATCTGCACTAATATTCCTGCAAAAGAATGAGAAAGAGGAAAAAAAAACCACATTCCTTTTCACTCTAGTAATTAATCTAAGATTATTAGAGATATAAAATTCTTCTAGCTCTACCCATAAACTCTCTAATTTTACCTTGATATTTAAACAGAAATTCCTGATTAATTAGTCTAATTCCACCTGGTTGGCTTGTGGCAGTTGTTCAGCTTGCTCTAATGAGCAGATTTCTTTGCCTGGTGGCAGATTACAATGTCAAATCAACTGCCAGGTGCAAGATGCAGGAAAGCTGGGTTCAGAGCTCCATATATCTTAGGATACAGCAGTATAATATTCCAGCAAAAATCAACACTAACACTTTCTAGAAGCCCCAGAGTAGGAAAACAATTTTTCTCTGATTTAATACTGTATGTCACAATGTAACAAAATAATTATTTCTTTGTAAGCCATGCTGGGAAAATGTACACTATAGTTCAGAAAATTGAATAGTGATCACTACATACAGAATGAATTTAACAAAGCTACAAGACTTCCAAAGTACCCCAGGATCATTTTACAGACTTTTGGGACACCTTATTGGCTCCTGACAAACTCCTAAGGTTTAGAAACACTGCTTTCAGTCTAAAAGGTGAGACAGTATCAGGTTAATATTGTATATTTATTAGAAAAGACTGATTTCCTGATGCAGCCTTAAATTATTAGTATTGAAATAGTGGTGTTAACACAGTGTACGTCCAGGAAAAAGAGTTTTGCTTAAGAAATGAAATGCAGAGTCAGGAAATCCAATTTCATTTCTTGCCTCTGGTACAGATTTTCTGTGTGGCTTTGACTGATTAGGAATATATTCTTACATCAAAGCACATATTCAGATTGACTAATTTAGATGCTGTATAATATTAAATTGCAAGGGTAGGATATTTTTCTTAACTATTTAAAAATCTCAGTGGAACCTGCCTTCAACACTTGAAAAAAGAATTTAGGTATCTAATTTTATTTGTGTGAGAGCCAGGCACCTTCTTTTGGTGATCACCCTACTTGGAGTAAATACCCAGAATATGTCTTGTAAAGTCCACTTATGGTAGTACTGGACTTGCAATATCACTGGAGAGAAATTCAAACTACTAACAGTTCATTACCACTTCTTTCTGAGCTTTCTTTAAATCAAACCATTTTAGGGTGGCGTCCATTTCAGGCAGCCCTAGCTCCTTTGGCATCAATTAATAAAAATATACTCTAGTAAGGGAAGAGATGGATTTTTGCTGTGGGGAAGAAAATCTTGTGAAAAACAAAATCAATGTTGTTTATAAAAAAAATCTTGTGTATCAAAACCAATAGCAAAAATATTCAGTTTTCCTTCTCTTCTACATAGTAGAAGAGAAGCAAAAACCATCCCAGTTCGTTTGAATGAGGCATAAGTGGGTTGGAAATGTCAAAGAAAACTTCTTGAGCCAGGTGCCAGAGCTGTCCAAAATTATCTCCATAACAGACTCTCTCACTGGGAGCATTTTGTAGCAGACGTACTCTATAAACCACCAGTATTTTTATTTCCTTTCCATCAGCACAATTTATGCTAGTCTGTACCTATCATACGTCTAAAGAAATCACTTTAATTCAGAGTTGAACAAAATTCCTATAAATTCTGAGAAGAGACAGATTACATAATAACAAATCTTAGGATATTTTTGTGGGTCATTTTTCATCGTTTAAGTAGATAAGAAGTAACAAACAAATGTTAATACCACAATTACAACTGTTAATATTTCATTTACATGTGTGTGCCTAAATTTTGGGACTTGTCTGATCACTTTTGGTTTTTGATTTAGCAACAGCAGTAAAAAAGCTACTTTTCATCAGTATATAAACATTAATTGAAATCTGCAAAACCACTCATTCACACAGGGTGATGATAGACAACAACCTTTAGCTGTCTGAAATGTAGGCACCTTGTCTAAGCTAGTTATCCAGGTTTACTACATATTTGGTGTAAAGTCAGAAATGTTACCAAGAGAAGATCAACCCTATCTTAAAAAAATCTTCTAAGATAGCTTCTAAGATTTTACTTTCTCCTCCTGAATTAATTTTGTTTCCATTGACTACAGGGGAATTATAGTCAAGACTAAGCCTAGATGACTTAGATCTGAGATCAGGTCAGATGGATCCCCCCTGGATGCTGGTTTAGTCCCTAAATTATCTTGTATTTAGGAAGTTAATAATTATCTTATTAGTTATAATCACAAAACTATGATTAAAGCCCATAAAAGATGAGCATAAACAATGGATTGAACAGTACAAGTCCAGAGGGTCCCTTGACTCTAGGCAACAGTGTGACAGGAAAAAGGAATCCTTCTATATCATCTTCTGCTATAAGAGATATTTATAATTCATATTTCCTCTTTTCTGAGCACTCCACTGCAGCTTGTTACCACTGTTTGAAAACAAATTGTTTTCATATAACAGAAGTAGATGGAAGTACCTACAACTCTGATCTTATGCTTTGACATTTCCAAAGGGGTTCTCAGATCAGTGGTGCTGGGCTAGGTTGTGGATGGGAGTTCTCTAGAGCAGAACAATTTAGGTTGGCTTGTTTAGATTGTGCTTTGCAGACTGCACGTTTCCCTCGGAATCTCCACTCAGCAGGGAGTATAACAGGCCAGTTGCAACATGAAAAAAGTTATGCCTGTCCATAAATCACATGTATTCCTCCTCATCAAATAAGATGCCTTGGACTGTGATAATTTCTCTTTTTTTGCCAATATATTTTTCAGCTGATTTATGATGCTTGCACTAAGTGTGTGTTCTCCAAGAATCTGGAAAAGAAGCCATGTGCTTTGCCTTGAACTCACAAATGTCAGTCTCTGTGTTTCTGAGGGTGTGAGTGATTATTAATGTTTTCTTATGCTGGCTTTCTTAACAAAACTCACACTGTCTAAAATCACAACACAAATGTCTGTGTTTCCTAGCCTCTGATTCCAAAACCGTGTTTTTTTTCAAATGTTAGCAATGCCCAAATACCCCATCTTGCTCATTGGAAAATGTTGAGCGACATTTCTCTAGAAAAATGCATGTATCAAACAAAGCAACTTTTCTGATTGTCTTTCTTAAGTTATACCTTTAAAAACAAAACCCTTTACACATCAATTACTCTTTGTGGAATCCTCGAATAATCATAAGCACACTGAGAATCCATCCCTGCTATTCACAGAGTGCACTTGAAGCTTTGAATCTCCAGGCATTTGCATATTTCCGGCACCAGCCACTTCTGGAATACACCGGAATGTGCAGGGATTGGGACTTCACCAAACATGTGATCAATCCCTCTTTGTCTCACATCTTGTCATACATTGAAATCCTACTTGTTTCTCCAAATCACATAAGCAAGCAGAAAAGGAAGTGAAGAGTTTAAATTCCTCTAATCTGTATCTTTTTCATAGGCAAAGTCTAAAACGTGAACTTTATTCATTCATATGTAAAGATTTCAGTTGATCATGGCCATAATTGTCTTTTCACTGGCACCAGCACTTCAGACCCTCACAAGCAACATAAAGTTATTCCTCAGAAACTTCAAAAAGGAAGTTTTGGCCATCTCATTTATTGCTGTAGTTCAACTCAACATTGATTTTACAGTGTTTCTGCTGTGAGTGCTTTCACTTAGGTATTGAAGGAAACTATGAATCTTTTCACATGTTGAGATCTTTCTGGGGGTCTGCACACTACCTTTGACTCTGGTCACATTTATAATGTGTCCCAAGAAGTCTACCATCTCTGAGACAGCAGACATCTTTCTGTTAGACTCACTAACTGAAAATTGACTGTTAATTGATTCATCTGGGTGCATTCTATTGTTTATTGCTATTGTTTGCAAATCTGTTCACTTCTGTGTAAAAACAAAGACAAAGGCAGTCTAGTCTAGAGAAATCTTTTCCCTAAGATATAATTAGAGATTGAAGGTACTCAGAACTGCTCAGCAAATACTTCGTGCAACCAGCTACCTCTGCTCACTTCCTTCTCCTCACTGACACCCTCAAGAGCTTGGCACCAAAACTACATGCCTAAGCTGGGGCCAACCCATAGGTCTGAAAAAAATGGAGTGGAAGGTCTTATACGTGTTACATGCATTTTTTTTGCTTCTTAGTTTGGGTGTGTTTTTTTCTTCTTCTTCTTCTGTTTTTATTATTTTCTTTCTTTTTTATGGCCTTTGAATAGAGATTTGAACCAAGAGAGAATTGAGGCCACATGTTAGGATATCATTCACATTCCTCCCCACAATGTTCTGCTTTAGTATTACCATTTTCCTTTGGCATTATTTCTGCACAATGATAACAGCAATTCTGTGTCACCAGAACGATTCTGGAAGTGTGATATTTACTGTTACCTTGGCCTTGCCCAAGCACAGAATTTTATTTGCTAAGAAACATGTGTGATATTTTTGAAGGGAAAATAATTGGTCACTGAACAGCCTTAGAAGGTTGCCAGCATGAGTAGATGAGATGCATTCTGCCACTGGAACCAGCAGATTTTGTTATTTCATTGGAGTATAGCTTTACTCATTAGCAATTGTGCATGCACTAGACTAAAATATATTATAGGTCTTCTCAGTCTGATCATTTGGTCTAGTTTGCTGTCCTTTTCCTAACTGAGCTTAAGCCCTAGACTTGAAATCCTTCTTAATTAATTCATGACAAGAAAAGTTTTCATCATCTTAATTAATAGAAACTATTACAAAAGTGAGTGCTCAAACATATTTTTTTTTTCCTGGCTTCTTGGTGTTAAAAATCAATATATTAGGACACTGGCTAATAAGCAAAATAGCCTTATTTCAAACTTATTTAATTATCATACCTTTTTAATGGCAAATTATTCATGTGGTTTCTCCTCAGACTAATGAAGTTCTAAGTAACAGAAAAAAAGAAATATAGTATGTTTATGTTATTAGCTGTAGCTTCACTGGATTACCCCAATACCTATTGAGATTCAAACACATGTTCAGCTGGGTCAGGTCGAGAAGATCTTTAAAATTGAAAGAAGAGCTAAAATTATTACCTTGACACTGCAGGAAAGGTAAATCTGATTTTTTTTGTTTGTTTGTTTTTATTCTAGAGCTACCTTGAATGTTATGGAGGACCAGAGAAATTAAAATTAAACTTTTAATTCTACTTTAAAAAGTCATATTAATGCATTTTCCCTTGGCTGATGGGTGTTTTGGCTTAATAGGATCACTGGAAAAGAAGACTAAAACAGGGAAGGGAGAATGGCAACAGAAAATTAGAAAGATTTAGAGATGTACAGGAGATAACTAAACCCACAAAACAAGGAAATGGGAGCACTCCATGAAACTATCACATAGAAGATTACCAAACATAAATACACTTGTTTTTCTTTCCACAGAGCAAAATTGCAGTGTTCATCTTCACAGAAAATTTTGGATGTCAAAAGCATATATTAGCTAAAAAAAAGTGTTAGACAAATACCTGTGTGTCCAGAGAAAACTCTTACAAATACTGCACCTAATGGACCTAAAGCAATGAGATGTCCTGATTTTGAGATGTTGGGGATGTACAGCTGCAGCTTCTTTGAACATCTGCTCCTGGGCTCCATCTCAGCCAAAATACTGCACAGGAGGAAAACTGTTTTGAAAATTATTCTACCTCAGACTCAGAGTCATAGAAGGTCTGAAAACATCTCTAAGATCATTAAGTCCAAATATCAACCCAGCACTACCATTATTGTCACCATTAAACCGTGATTTCTAGTGCCACATCCACGTTTGTAGAACACTTCCAGCGATGGTGACTCCACCACTTTCCATGAGGAAATTTTTCCTAATATCTAATCTAAACCTCCCTTCTCCTGTCACTTGTTCTTTGGTAGAAGAGAACAACCACCATCTCACCACAATCTACTTTCAGGGAGTTGTAAATGGCGATAAGGTCTTCCCTGAGTCTCCTTTTCTCCAGACTAAAAAACCCCAGCTTCCTCAGCCTCTCCTCATCAGACCTGTGCTCCAGACCATTCTGCATCTTCACTTGCCCTGCTTTGAACATTCTAAAATTTATAAGTGGAAGGTCTTTAATGTTCACAGGCTGTTTCCCTCTGACTTGCTGTAGTTTTGGGGTTTATTTACACAGACAAATAATAACCCTCATTCCCTCAAAAAACCAAAATGAAAGAATCAGAGCAGCTTGAGGACACTCTTCCTAGCAATGTGAAAGTAGGCTTGAGGTTTAGGCCCTCTATTAGTGATTTTTTCTCACCATCTGTAGCCATGGGGTACATTACAGCTCAGTATCACATAACAAACACCCTGTGTTCTGGCACAGCAAGCAATAAAACGTGATGGGCACTGCTTCCTACAACCTGAAACTCCCTGGGAATCTGACCAAAAGATGGCTTCACCACCAAGATTTTTGTTGTTCTGGGGTGGGACTCATGCCTGGGCTTTATCTGTGGGCTGGAGCTGGCAGAAGGGTGGGCTTGGTTGGCACATGGGAAGTACAATGACTAATTTAATAAGGGAATTAGTGCCATGTGTAGAATATCCATACTGTTGCTAAACATGCAAAGAGAAGGCAGTCAAGACCTCAGATTTAATTCTTCTTCAGGACTAGCATAGCTACTGCTATTAGTTTCTTTTTAAAACCTATTGAAATGTTTGTGTGAAGAATATGTGTGGTAACCAACTATGGTTTTGCTTTATTTCACATGAGGTCACCACTTTACATTTACTATGGGTCTAAAGTGTTTCACCCTGGTTTGAACCTCAGCCTACCACAATTACAGCACTAGAGTTTATCTGACTTCTCCCAAAAGTCTTGGTGGGTTGTTTTATTATTTTACTGATGAAATTGTGGAAATGTCATTGTATTGCTACCGCTGGTTTACTGTTCATCTGTTTGATTTGGTGGCACTGAAAAGTTCACGCCACACATCCAAGCAAAGGACAACCACAAAAATTAACTTTGTGTTGCCTATTTGAGGAAAACATGGTTTAAATTGCTGGTCTTGGCATGTCTCAAAGGACCTGTGAAATGCATTCGGAGCCAGCCTTCTTCATCAGCTAATTTATGTGTGAGAGCTAAATAAAGGAACCTTAGGGAAAGGTGAAAAAGGAGCAGATAATCAAATATTAGAAAAAGGGGAAAATAAAAACCTGATTTATACTATTTTTAATGTTTTTTTTTTAATTGAGTTGACAAATATATCATGAGGCAGAGGTTAACTAAACAAACCCTGGTAAAACTGTATAGAGTGACTTAACATAATAAAATGTAGCATGAAGCAGAACATTCTGTGATGTTTCAGGACATGGAGTATTCCCTCTCTTTCAGTTGGAGGGCCTTTATTACTCACTAACTGTGTCTTGATACTCAAGCAAGACAGATGATGTGGTGACAGATATTTAAGATTGTGAACCAATGTTCAGTCCTCTATAGAGAACAAGAAAAGCCAGTAGAATTTTTTGACCCTAACAGCTTGCCTTTTCTCCTCCTCTCTAGGAGTGGAATTGAACTATGGTTCCTGAAAGGGTGGAGTGGGCTTTGGGATGGGAACACAAGAGGCTGTAGTCCACACTCTCAATTTTTTTATTTTAGCCTTGGTATATCTTTGAAACTGAGTAACACTAGTAGGAGTGCTCTAATCCTCTCTTACGCAGTTGTTATACAGACTTTTAAAGAGTTTATCATGCAATTGTCCATCTTCTGTCTCAGTCTGACACAGGATGGGTGTTATGTTCTTTTGGAATTTCAGGATTTGTGAGATGAGACTCTGTTTTAAAGGAAACTTTAATTGCACATGACGAGTTGAACAGTTAGGCACTCTAAACAGGGTCCGCCTTAATGTCCACAAGTTTGTTACAAAGCAAAAGCTATGGCTCTATTGACAGAGAGTTACAGATCAGCTGAAGGATCTGTTTTACAATAAGGTGAGTCATTCTTGGTGCTGTCAGGTTGTGCTAAACAGGTCTTAATTCATTTGTTCATATGCAGGCAACTAGCACCTCTGGGCTACATCTGACACCCACCTAAATCACCTCATTTAACCAACCTCCAGCAATTCCAGAAGGGATCTGCAGTAGCCATGTGCTCTATTCACTGTTTGCAAGAGATATCTCAGGTGCCTTATGTATCTCAGAAAGTATTAGACATTTGGTGGACAGCTGAATCAAATCCTTTCCCCACTTAGAATCTGAAGCTGATGAAGTCCCAGATTTTACTGTTCCACTCAGAGGAACAAAAGAAGAAGCAATCTTCTTAGATATTATTCCCTGATATATTTCAGCAAAAGACCTTGATTTGTCATAGTAGTTCATTGTTCGCAACTTTGTTTTTATTCAACAAGTTTCTTTGGATATGTAGCTCATTTAGGTCAAATTCTTTTGTTGATTTTGATCAGTATTGGGTCATTTCCCCAACAGTGCAAGCCGTAAATGACTAATAGCAGAGTTCTGTAGTCTCTAGACATAACATCTGCTGTTTGGCTATTCTCAAAGTCTGTTTTAGGATTTCGTTTTGTATGGCAACTCAGTGTGGGTGAACACACTGATCAAGATATGGCTGAAATTATAGGTAAAGTTTTACCATACTTGTCGCTGCATAAAAGATTTCAAAATGTCAACACAAATTCTGCTTTCCTATGTCATTCACTCTTGGGCAGATAGAAAAATCACAAGTGTGTAACAGAATTATTGTGGAGGCTTGCTCTGAAAATAATCTGTCGGATTAATGACATCATTGATAGTTTCCTTCCCATGATATCTGTCTCGACATTTAAATCCGTATCACTTCCCAGAGTACATTCTGACAGGCAAGATACTGGTTGGCAAAATGGATCTGCAGCACCTGTCCCTGCAGCCATGCAGGGCTTCCATGAGCAGAGCAGTGCTATGTCCTTTCTTGGGATGCAGATTTTTGAGAAGGCTCTCTGTCAGCCCATACCTACTGTAAAGCTCTGGTTTATTACTTGGCTTATAGTAGGATTCCCAACAGAAGTGTTCACCCCGTTGATTGCCAGGTGAAGGACCTACTCATGGCCTTCAAAGGATTTGCAGCTCAAAGGCTGGCACCAGAGAGCCTTCTCTGCTGAGCACATTGTGTGGTGGTCTCCCATAGCTCATACAGAGAGGTGAGGTGTGGACTAAAGGAGACGTGGACTCGAGGAGAGGAAAACCAAAACCAGTGATAATATCAAAGGAGAAGAGCAGACAAACTAGATGTAAGGCTGCAGCCTTACATGGATCACCTGAGATCCTTGTTGACCCTTATATTGTTTCAGACACACAACTAGAATCACATTTTCGTTCATCGACCTGTCTCCATTTTCAGTACAAAGGTGATGTTGTTTCTCTAAAACACTATGGGTTCCTCTAAAGAAGAAGCAAGTAAAAATGATCCGTGCTATACTTTACCAGAACATCCTAAGATGGAATGTTTTGATAACAGTATAATATTCTTGGAGCTGGAGCTAAAAAGGGAATTTCCCAAGAGAAAATTGGCATAGTATTTTTTTTCTCTTTTGGCAGTTTTCCCACTAAACTATCAATACTACTACCAGATTCAATGCAGTACAAATGATTTCACATACACACATACTGCACCAAAATCCTGCAGTTTGAGTACATCTCAGAGATAATTCTGTTTCTCAAACTGAGATTTTTCCTCCAAGCAGTAATCATTTTCCCTCAGGAGTGTGAAGCATTCATGCTGCTCTGTTTGAAGAGGAGGTGCAGCTGAAACAATTCCCCAGCAAAGACACGCAAAGATGTTCAACATTCCTGGATGCTCCTGCTGAACCATAGTGTATATAAAATCAAGGGAAGAGGCTATTCATCCCATGATGCTTAACCACCGTAGGATAAATTATCTGCAAGAAACAAAGTAGGTCTCATCTCATGCCTTTGTGATTACACAAGATGAAGCACAAAGCAAACTTTTACGCCAGAAGTTTATCTCTCTATCTGACTGAGCACATCCAACTGACCTTTTCAGGCATGATTTGCTGGCTCTTTCCCTCCTTGAACATCCCAGGGGTGTTGTCCAGCTTAGAAAGCAGAGAAAGGAGAATAGCCTTGAGGACAATATAATCTGCCTGTATAGGAACTATGTAAAAAATTGGAACCTCATCCTCTAGTCCTCAACATCAAATGCGACTAAGAGTAAAAATACTAGTGTTTTCTCATAGTAATTAGGTGTTCTTAACAAATTAGGTCTAGTTTCAGCATCTTTTAGTCCAGGTTGAGATCCTGCAAAATGCCTTCTATAGACAGCATTAGTCAATCAATTAGTTTGTGGTCTTCTAATAAAAAAGAAAGAAACCTGTATTTAAAGCATGTTTGGTATCATCCTCTGTTGGAAATGGGATAGTGGTTTAGCCACTGATAATAAGCCAAAACAAAGGAAAATACTGATGGCCGAATTCAATCTCAAACAGAAATGAGTCATACCAATTTTAAATTAAAATGCTTGGGGTTTTTATTTTATTTCCTTCTATACATTTTTCTCTATTTTCTGGTCTTAAAACTGCTGTGTTTTCAATTAAAGTCTTTCATAAAGGATTGTGCTACAAAGTAAACCCTTTACTGTTATGCCCACGATTTTTATAGGGCCTCTCAAGATTTTTTTTTTTTTGGTAATATGTGAATAAATAGTTGTATCAAATTTCTCATGACATTTTGGAGATCTAGTTTTATAGTCACCTTTGCTATCAGACATCTTCAGCCCTTTCATAACCACAAATAGGAAGGTCCGACTTGTGAAATACAGCATGCATCTCAGAGGATTTGCAATCTGAAAATCATTGCCTACAGACCAAAAAAGAGTAAGTAGAAGCATAGGGACAGCTTTGGCCTACTCTTCCCTTCTACAAGATCTATGCAACTGATATGCCACTCAGGAAAGAACAGAGTGTTTGGACACCTGTGCCAGCCAAGTATTCGTCCAAGAGGTTTCATAATCATGCTTATTTATGGAATCAGAATAGGATGCCAAGTCAGGTGGGAAAAGAGAGATAGCACTTAAGTCACAGTAAATATTACCCAGTGAGGGGGCAAGGGGAAGCAATGTTGTTGTCAAGTGCAGAGTAGGGGGTGAGAGGGAAGAGGAAATTCCAGAGAGTGATTAGATCCCACAATTAGACAGAGGAGTCATCAGGAAGAGGGATGTGGTAGAAGAAAATGGAAGGTTTTTCCAAAAGTCAAAGAAAAGAAATAAACTGAACACCATAAAAACAGTTTACAGAATCCCAGTCTCTGAAAAAGGCACTAGCAGCAAGAGAAAATAGTCAAACAGTTAACCTTCCCAGGGCTGGATGGGTGCCACATGACTGAATGCAAAAGAAAACACTAACCTGGCCTTCAGGAAAATGATGAGGTATCTTATCTGCTCCCTGGCTTTCAGGGGATGTTATTCAAAGGTAGGAGAGAGGAAGCACCTGAACACCTGGTTGACTTAAACCATGGAATGTCATTTGCTCAGGAAAAAGTCACTAGAGAGGCCAACCACCAGAGTAATGAATGACGAGTAAAGGAGAAGCTGAAATAGGAGGAGCAGACTCGGAATGGCTGATAGGGATGCTTTCAAACTCAACCGGTCACCTCATATATTCTCCACAAAACTTTCAGTTTCCCCCTTGAGTCCTTCCCATTCAGTCTTTGTTTGACACTCTTACCAATCTACATTTCCTAACAGCTTTTCCAACTCCCATTCCCATTCCTGATATCCTTGCCAAATCCAGGCAGTATCTTTCACTTTTTCCCTTCCCCACATCACATACCAGAACATAATTTTCACAGCCTGAGGGTGCCAGCTCTGCGCTGTGCATTAAAATGACATTAAGCATTTTGTGGATCAACAGAAGCTAGAATTTTTTTTTGATGGGGTGAGGGTGGAGGGATGGAGGAGAAGGAAGAGGCCTTGTAAGCGGGCCTTCTTTAGCAGAACATCCTATAAGAAACATATGATAATGTAATCATCGCAGATATTTGACAAATGCTGCTCAGTTAATTTTTTCCCTTCCTGATGACATATCCCAGGCTTTACACTGAGCTTCCCAAAGATAGATTGTGCACACAGTAAATATCTAGAGGAATGCAAAAGCAAAAAAAACAGAAACATGACATTTGGGAGACATTCTTTCACGCTGACTTACTTCTTCAGCAAGATCTGCAAATGAAGTTATTAAGATAGTTAACACAAGCCAAGGTTATCTGAAAGCAAGCAAATATTTTATCATGCATAGTAGCATTGTTTAGTTTCAGCATTTAAATTACCATACTCACAGTAGCTATGTTTTGTCCCTTTTTGTAGTATTATTTAGCCTTTCTTTAGTTGATTGCAAAAAAAAATCATGAAAGCTAAAAAGAATAATGAAAATCAGAAAAATAATTTATTGAGAATCATATAAAATTGTTTATGATTAAAATCATATGAGATTTTGCTTTGAATAAATAAGAGTTTAGAATGCTATCCTAGAAGTATTGTAAAACAGAAAAAGAGCAATCTTCCAGAAGAAAAAATTAGTGATAATGCTCACTACATATGATTATTGTCAATTCAAAAGGGTACTCAGCAGAATATAAGGCATAGTTGGAAACACAATTTTCATTTTCTGGATTTTGAATATAAATTTTTTGAAGGAAATGCAAAATTCTGGAGAATTTTCCTTAAAAATCAGTGTCATTAAATTATTTTTCTTTGCCTACTTCCTATTTAAGGACTTTTGTTGAATGGAAGTCAGTATTAAAATGGGAAAAGCACTTTTCATGTTTTCATACTGTTTACAAACTAGAGAGCATGGAAAGCAAAGTTACAGAAAGAGCATGTAAGACAGGACAAGGAAGGAGTGACACTTTTCAGAATATCTTTGGACAAAATAGTCATAGGAAAAACATGATAAAAATCCAAACCCTTATTTGTATTATAAAAATAGTCTTCCTTCCTGACAAGATTTTCATGTTGCTTCTAGTATACTAAAATTGTCAGTTGGCAGCAAAGGGGCTAATTGTTCTTTACCCTTTAGAGCTCAGATAACAGACGATGCATCTTGTTGAGTTAAATCTCCTTGGACGATGCTCAGAGTGAGATTAAGGCTTCATGTTCCCCCAGTTATCTACCCGTGCTGAGGAGGCCACACTTTGATTCCCGGCCTTTCATGCAGGAAGGAATTTACAGTCTCTGAGATGCTTTACTCTTCACAGTTTTTAATATCTTAGCTCTGCTTAGCAATGTATCAGTTTTATGTTTGGACCCCAAAATGTCAGATGAGAGGAAGGATATTCAGCAAGTGCCTGTGTTTATTTGGCATTCCTGAATGAATACATGTTGTGTGGATAAAAGCAGTGTTTTACAAGTTTTCACATCACATTCTGAAAGGAGTGTTTTCTTTATAATCTATGTATCTTTATGTAGGCTGTAGGCCAGGTTAAGCAGTGTGATGCAAAGGCTGGGCAGAGGGCCTCTATTCACAAAGGAACACTTATTTCACTTCATCTTACATGACTATCTGTGCTGCCAAGCTCCCGCTGAGGGATGTTTTACACACCTCACACAGTGTGCCTTGTGCTCCTGACTCACTCCTCTGCTTTTGTCCTGTTTGTGCAAACTGGGAGGTGGAACCAACAAATCTAACCATCAGCAGTGGTGATGGGGCAGAGGACAGCTTTTGAAAGGGAGCCTATAATTTCAGCTGTTTGACATATCTTGCCATCAACCCATGTTATTGCCAAACATAATTTCTCTAGTTTCACAGTGTCATGCCCCTAAAGAGATTCCTTGGAAAGTGGTAGCAGAGCAGACCACTCTGAAGGGATGATATAGTGATGCTAATAGCCATAACATGGCATAGTGCCATGCTCTCTCTTTGAAATGTGCAGTGAGAAATGGCCTGTATTTCCATGGCAATATATTATCTGCCTGAGAAGCAAATGTTGCAAAGCATAAAAATTCAACCCTGATCCATCAGTAACACAGATATTTTACCAGAAAGAGAGTTACTGGTAGAACACTAGCAGAGATATTTAGCAGAATAAAAGAGGGGAAGCCACAGTCTTTATAATGCATTGTTCAATTTGAGATTCTTTTGTAACACTGCAGCTTTTTCGTTTGCAGTCAGAGTAAGGGTAAAGGTTCCTGATGGCTTCAGGATTCTGGAAGAAGCATGTTCAATTCTTGTTGACCTTTGTTTTTGGCCCTCTGGGTAAATTTGGGCCAGTCAGTTCAGTGTATAAAACTGACATCCAGTACATACAATTAAAGATGAAAGTGTCTTCATCAAAACCAAAACAGAATTTTTAGAAGTTAGACAAACATTTTGATCCAAACCCCACCTACTGAATTGCCACTTCAGCAGGTATTGTGTCCTCAAGTGGTCTGTAGATGTTTTGTTCTCTGTTTCTGCATATGGCCCATGTATCTGGGTTGGTGCATCTCTCCTGTCTACCTGTGGCAGGCAGGTATACTGCTCCCTTGACCACAGACTTTCCAAATGTGCTCATAGCATCTCTCATCTGCATAACGATTGACTGGAACCCCACATAAAACACAACACTGCCAATATTTTTTCTAAAAACAGTTGCAATTATGGGTTGCAACTATATAACCTCCACCTCTGAGATGCAACATCCCTCCTAGCTGGAGCTGCTCCTCGGGCTGCAGGATGCACCTGGTCTCCACAAGGTCCTGGCTGAGCCCAGTGACAGCAGGCACCATCTCACCTGCTCAAATACAATCATGGAGCAGAAAAAAATGCTACTTCCATGATCCCATAAAAGACAAAATGGAACACAATTCAGAGGTTTAGTGGATAAGGTACTGGCATGGCTGAGGGAAAAAATTAATTTTGCTCCTTTTTCCTAAATATTTTTGCAATCCAAGAGACATTGAACAATGTATGTAATAACACATAGTTAAATATAATTGTCAGTTGGAAGGAGGGACAGAAAGGCAGATTGCTCCTGGTGCTCCCAGTGAAGTAGACACATTTACTGTCTCTCTTTCTCTGTTTATCATTATCCCTTCTGCATAGTGGCATGGCTTCCAGAGAAAGGGTGGAAGTTGCCTTCGATCCCATTTTACCTATAGCTCAACAGAATAAATTACCCTTCTTAGCAGTGTAATATTTGGGTGTAAATAATTTCTTCTGAGACGTGCCTGATGCTCTATTTTCCGTGTTTTTGGCAACTTCTAGACTATCCCATCAAAGCTGCAGCATGGCTGTTGGCAGTGCCTTAGAAACATCCACTGAGATCACCAGTCTCCCTGGTGGAACATTTAGCTACCTGTCTCTAAAAAAATAAGCAGGATTTAAAAAAACTGTCTTCAGCATTGTTGAATAATTTGACATTTTTGACATTTGTATGCACAAGGATGCTCTGCACAAAGCTTCACAGATGCCTTATTAGTTACTTAACTGACCCTGCAAGGTCTGATCCACAACTTGCTAAGGCTGGCAAGTTTGGCTTTAGGAGAAGCACATCTTAACATTAATTATGGCTGCAGTCAGGATAGTCAACTCTACCTAGCCACCAAAGGAAGGAATTGCATAATGACCTCCCAGATAATGCTCTTGTTTTCCAGTCATTAATTCTAAAACATTTTGCAAGACACAGATAAAGGTTATTAGTGATCTGTTGGCTACTAGTATTCTTTGAAGGTCCACTGCTTTTATTTTCATAAATTGCAGATCATTCGAATATTTGATGAGCCATACTCAAAATAATAACAATGTATACTTCCTTGGATTGTAGGTGTAATGGTTTAGGAATGGTACTTCCCTGTTTAGTGCTCCCTCTGAGACTCTCCAAACCACACTGACACTTGCTCCCTTCCCCCTTCCTACTCTCTTTCCCCTCCTCCTGTGGTGGCTGGAGAGGAGAATTGAAGGCACAGAAAGGTTTGATAAGAAAATTTTTTCTGGAAACAGCAATTAGATAAACAGCAACAACAACAATATCAATAGCAAAGGGCACAAGAAAAGAAGCACACTTGCTCACCATAGAACCCCCTGACCATAGACAATACCCAACCACCCCTTCTGCCATGTGTGCTCAACCAGTCCTTTAAAATTGCATGTTGTTTACTGTGCATTAGCATATAAAGAATGTTTTGAAAGAGAATCCCAGGGGAATAAGTGATTTACATACAGAGAGTTTTGCCATCAGAATCTACAGTGAAAAAAAAAAATTCCGGCTTATTTTAGAAAGTGTTGGACTGAGTAAATATTTATCTCTTTTCCATAATGTCATTAGAAGGAAAACCATCTTCATGCAACTTCCAAGAGTGATGTGATAATAACAACACTGCCTGGCTTCACAAGTTTGAGACTGACGTGCACTATAGGGAATGTGTCCACACAACTGCACTAAACAAACCATGAGTGATCCTGCCATAGCCCATCTCTATTATTAGAGAAAACCAAACTTAATGAGCTTCAAACAGGAATCTCCAAGCATATTACATCATACACTTCAATCCTGCTTCATAAATATTATCTCAGTACAAAAGTTTTCTGTTTTCTGGTAAAACAGTTCCCCGATTACATACAACTTTACAAAATAGCATCAGTACTTTTGAAATATGATGTAAAGTATTTCTCTGTCAATAAGTATATATTTTTTTATTTAGGTTCATATACATATATATATGCACCTCACGGTTATATTTAAGTACAGTTGCAGAAGAATTAATTCCTGAACACTTACAATGAATTCAGTTAATAGCCAAGGGAAGAAAGGCAGAAAGAGGGAGATAATGGAAATTAATAAGCAAAGCCAGCTGCAATGAACTGGAACCATTTGGACCTTCAGCTATTTCGCACTTGGTGTCTGAAGTGCTGTGCCTATAATCAACACCACTGTGATCTGAGCTGGACTTATGGCTGAAGTAATGCAGATACTGAGCTACAAAAGAATCATGGTGAAATCCTCACACTTGCTCTTTTAATAGCCAGGGGGGCCTTAAAGCCCATAATTCCAGATGACAGAGAGTTCCCCTGACAAGAAAGATGGTTTTAAAGACATGTTTCAGGCACCAATTTCAAACCTTGGCTCCAGTGTACTTGGGTTTATCTGCATGCCTGAGGTTTATGCATTAAAACCACTTCGTAGTACTGACAACCTAGCAATAGAAAAAGTTTTTTATTGTGCTGGAAGACAGTAATGCCAGAGCTGGTTTTTATTAAATTCACTGATTATTCTCAATTTTTTTCTATTGAGGGTTTCCTGAGAAGAACAAAAGCTTGTGGATTTTATTCTATTGTGTTTGTAAACACATCACCTTTATGCAATAGTGTTCAAAATGCAGAAACAAAAGCAAAAAAAAAAAAAAA
>VWZS01006623.1:556809-594806 GCA_013397075.1 Rhabdornis inornatus
AAAAAAAAAAAAAAAAACCTTACTGCAAAAAATGCAAGAGAATAAAATTTTATTGCTGAAGTGACAGCATTTATGTTTCTTGCTTAAAAAAAAAAAACAAAAACCCCAACAACAAAACAAAACCACCCTAAACTAACCAAATAAAAATAAAATAAATTGCCAAACTATGACCCTTCACATCAGAACTATGGCATTTTTATAGAGGACAATAATGTACAATGAATTTAATGCAAGCACAGCCATTATAACATGCTCATAGACATTAAAGCTTTTCTTTCCATTTCACATTGATGTAGTTCTCTTTTTACCAAGTTCACTAGTAAGATCAACAACTAGAACTTTTAAAATTCAACTTCAACTACATATGTTAAGGAAATTATATTATGAATAACTTTGTGCTTAATATCTAAGCTACACTAATTAGGAAAGAGTAGAGGCACCAAGGGCCAAGGAAATATGAATATATGTTTCTTCATTGCTATAAAGAGAAATTTATCTGCCATTGCTCCATCTAAAGTTTGAGTTCAATGCTGATTCAAATGAAGCTACACATTCTGAAACCTCTGCTGTCACAAGAGTTCCACTATTTCTGTCTGAAATTTCATAAGACCAATTCTGAATAAAATCAAGGAAGAATCAAAATATCTGTCTATCATAGGGCTTGTGTTTGTTTAATTTTCCTACCATGAAAGAGGTGTGAATAAGTGGATCATACTTTCTACGACCTCAGCTGGAAAAGACTTCGGTCTGCCTCATTAGATCTTGCCAAGATCTAACTCTTGCAATTAGTTTGAGATATGAGGTAGAAGTACATGTAACCATTGAGATTATTTTGTGTTTTCAAAGTCTGGCAACTGCAAGAGACTGGTCAATTAATCTCTGTGCAGCCAAGTGATGGAAGCTGTACTGGAATAGTGATGTCCATTTACGACCAGAAGACCCTGTGAGGTCCATGAGATACTTCAAAAGCACCTGTGAAAGATACAAATGAAATGCGAGGGGCTTAAATTCAGCAAATGAAGAATCATAGATTTACAGAAAATTTTCCAAGTCAATCATTTAGAAAGGATGAAAACCACTGTTCTAAAATATTTCCATGCCAGTCCACCCTGTGAGGCTTAATGGCATACACAGGAGTTCTGCTAAATGTCACAGTAGTTACTATGCTCTAATCCTGATCCCCAACCTACTGTAGCTGCTATAAAATATATAGTAATAATTTCCTGAGGCAGGGTAATGTATAAGGAATGTCAAACCAGGCTCTGGACATACTTGCCTTAGCTCTGTTTTATTAAAGTGAAACTTTTATTAAGGCATGTGGTGAATTGAACATTCTGCATGATTCATGCAGTTATAAACCTATTGCTACACTCACAATAAATCAATGAGCCATTGTCACATGTTCACTGTAGAGTAGATTAAATAATAAGGCTAAAAATCAACGTGGAAGTATTATTCAGGCATATGAAAGTATTAAAAATGTACTCTGAATGTATTAAAAGCACCAAATTGTAGTTGAGCTAAGCGTTATTCCATAAACAAGTTTCCTTGTATGCAGGGTATTTATTTACTCATGGTCTATATAAGAGTCAATATAATTAAGCAAGTTAAATTACGTCTTTTGCTGAGTTATTTCTGATTGGAACACACTCTTACGATTCACACTGTAAAACTAAGGGCAAAGGCTCCAGCCCGACCTCTGCATACCCTCAGCTGTACTGCTCAGAGGGAAACATGAGAAGGAACTACTCCTTCAGGACTACAACTGTCATAGGAAGGTGCTGATTCATCACTCCATTGATGACTGAGTTGCAAAGGGTCATTTTGGGTTGTCGCTAAAAGGAATGGTTGTGGTTTCTCTGCATATATCCACATACCTTGATTGTCCCTCAGTCTTCTCTGAATTCTTATCTCCTTTGGGCAGAGCAAGCCTGTCCAAGGCATTAAGGGGGTAAGTGAGAGTGGAATAGATTAAAAGTTCTCTTTTCTTTTTTCATAAGAGAAGGGTGGAAATAGGTGAAAGATTGTTACCAGTTCCTGGATGGGACAGTGATTGATATTGATTCATCATGTAGTGATCACATAGAATACTGTCCAGAAGTATCCCTGTTATTTAAAGAAAGAAAAAAATTTCAAAACTCATAATGCTTTAGAACGTGTGTGTAAATTACACTGTTTCATAGTAAGAAGCAAAATTTAGACATTCCAGTGTAAATTTATGTGTTTCCTCTTTTCTAATAATCTCATTCTCTCAGAGTTTATTTAGATTTTTTGAAAGACTATTCAAATTAAATAATCAAAATTATAATAATTATTTGTTGCCATTATATTTTCAATGAGCTCCAGGAGCAGAAGCTTCTGTCTTTAGTATTATAAAGTGCCATGCTGAAATGTGTTACACTTTCTTTAAAATTACAAGTTTAATCAATGCAATGTAGACTCGTTTTCTCTATGTTTTCAAAAAAAAACTGCCTCTGTTACTGTTGCTAAACCTCTGGAAAGGTTGAACAGATTTCTGATCTGACCTAAGGGACAAGAGCTTACCTTCAAGGAGTGGAAAGATCTGTGTGTCCAAGGGATTAACAGCTGACTATATGACAACCACAACTCTCCAAAATAATTCCCAAAATATGCTTTAAAATCTACAAACTGTTTACGTGATAATTCCCGTAAGGTTAAATAGTCCAGGTCCAAAGGGGAGAATTGAGACTTCTGTCCAATTTTTCATATTCTATCATGTCCAACAACCATTCCCAGAGTATATTTCTTAATTGCGAAGCTGATCAGTCACACACTTTCCTTGGATGGGTGAAAAATTGGAAAATTGGAAGCAGTCTGGCAGCACATTTTTTGTTTCATTTCTCAGGAGATCAGGAAGTCAAGTGCACCATCCTTGTGCTACAGGTCATCATGTAGATTTTGGGATTCTTTTTGGCACGACTTTGGATCCACAGATCAACTAACGCTTTCCTTGAAATCATCAGTCTTTCTCATTGATTGTTGTAAGAATAAGGAAAATATTTATGATTTATGTAAGGCAGTATGCTCTCAAAACCAGTTCTGTAATGGAGTTTAGCGTGCTCAGGTTTATTTAACAACTAAGTGGTTCCCAATACCAGAGGGAATCCAATATATGATGACTTGCTATGTGCAACTTAAAAGACTTTTGTAGGCATCGCCCACCACCAGTTCTACTCACAAGCTAAAGCACCATATTCTAGCTCACAACAGTCTCCAGGTCTTAAGGTTACAGGTTAAAAGCACGCTCAATAAAACAGAATCATTGAATCATTAGGTTGGAAAAGACCTCCAAAATAATTGAGACCAACCTTTGATCAAACACCACCTTATCAACTAAACCATCCACTAAGTGTCATGTTCAGTCATTTCTTCAGCATTTCCAGGGACGGTGACGCCACACTTTCTCTTGGCAGCCTGTTCCTATGCTTGACAACCCTTTCTGTGAAGAAACTCTTCTGATGTCCAACTGGAACCTCCCCTGGCACAGCCTGAGGCCATTTCCTCATCCTGTCATTATCACAAGACAAAATCACAAAAATTTTAAGGATTTCCTCCTTGTGGGAGGAGTTCAAATGCTCACGCAATCTTCTTCCACTTATCCTAGCCGAAGGTGGCCTCTGAAGAGGCATGCAGTTGGGCAGGAATAGCTTGAATGCTAAGAAAGGAATAGAAGAAGGATTTGAACTGCCAGTACCTTCTGATCTACGCAGGACCCTGGAGCCAAATCTTTGTGATGCAGTTATTAACTATGATACATTGAAACAGGTTGGCAGAGAGCTGGATGACATCCTTCTAACTTCAATCTCTGCCCAAGTTAGTAGAACGGTGATGTTTCTGACATCAAACTCAAGATTTTTCAGTACATGTAGTGACAATTGACCACTGGATGTCACTTACATTAAGTAAAGCTTGTAGGATAAAAAGACAAGCTTGTAAGTTCTGTGAATTTTGACAAATTTATTACTTTTTTAGTAATGTTTTTCTCCATCTCTTAGATAATTCTTGGAGAGAAGATAAAAATTCTACTTTTCTGCTGTTAAAGATGTTAATTACTAGGGAGACACAAATCTGAGCGTGCACTGATACTCTATTTCTGCTGACATGAAAATTGTCATCAATCTCTTCACAGCTGAATAAAATTAGTGATGGACCTGAACCAAAAGTCATTTTAACAATACGCTAAATTTCTTAAACCAAGATTCTACCCACAAACACTTCAAACATTCGTATTTTGGGAAAAGTTTCTCATTTTATTGATTTGCAAGTGATTGATATACCATAAGCTTTCAATGTGAATCAGTCTTTTCAATACCTAAACCACTTTTTAAAGTGGAACTTGGGCTCATAATTTATTGGGATGGTTTTGAAACTTACTTTTCAGCCTACTGTCAGTTAGACCTTTTAATTGGGTCTTGGCAAAAACTAGAAGCTGTAAAACTGCACAAAATGTGCACATTTCCTTCTAGGAACTCTGGGAGCCATGGATAGAAAGACATTTCTGATAAATACCCTCACTGGACTCCTAATGGAAGAAGCAAAAAGAAAAACAAAAGGGAAATGACTGAAGCAAGATCATGAACTATCTCTAAGTATTCTGAGATAGCAGATTTCACATTTTCATACCTGTGCTGTTAGTGTATCTTTGCACAAAGACGTGCTTTCCTCACACCTCCAGTGCTGTGTGGAAACACACAGTCTAGTTGTGAGCAAATAACACTGGAATGAGAAACAGTAGGGTTGTATTGTTGTATTAGCACGGCCTTGTAGCTTGGACTTGCTTTACTTTAGAGGGTAAAATAATTTTGAGGTGTGGGAATGAACAGATGGAAATATTCTCCCCATTGCACAAGATGAGATAACAAGTCAGTGGTCAAAGCATGTGCCGAATCCATCTCCTGACTCCCTGACTCCTTGGCTTCTGTGTCAGATCAGAGGTATTATGCATTTGTGCTACCTCTTTATTCGACTATTTGAGAACCGTACAAACAGGTTTAATTTCAATATAATAAATGCCAAGCAGATAGAAATATATTAGGGTAAGGAAAAATAAGAAGTCATAACTATTGGCAAAACTTTCACCTACACAGGTTTGTGGCTTAAAACTTTGGTTCACAAGAGTTAATGAAACTCATCTTCTATTTTCCTTTGCAAGAACTCATTCTTTTTTAACCAACAGGCTTTATCTTGTTGAGGGTCAAACCACATTTTCCTTGGCCTGCACCTGAAATCATAACTCAGCATAGACTTTCTTCATCCAGCCTCAGATCTTTAGAGTTGTGAACTCTGACAAACCCTTTAGAGAACCTGATGTAAGTTTCAGATTTGTAATGAAACTCAAGCCTGGGTGGGTTTTGGGTTTCATTAGGAAAGTTCTGCACAGCTGCACTAAAAACTCAAACCATGTTTCATAAAACCTTGAGTTCATACCTGTTGTATTTAAGCCAGGGAGTCACACTGGGAACTATATTTAATAAGTAAGAAGTTGTAGGAGTGGTGATGTAACTGTGTAAAATATTTTTTAAAATACAGGAGATTTGACATGGAAACCCCTTTTAAAAATAGTGGAATACTTAATCCAGGACTGTTGTCCCTCTAAACCCAGCACATTACTTGACCCAGTGCAGTGCCACTCCTGAGAGAAAGGACTGCTGATGATCCCAAGTTTAGTTATTGAACCCTTAACTATTCTGTAATTCTTAACTATCACAAAAGGGAAAAAAAACCAAAAAACCCCCAACATTTAGCAAGACTGGTGGCTGGACTGCTTCTTTTGCAACAATCAATTAATTGTAACACTGCCATGGAGGGAACAGTCTCACAGCTTTTATCTGGGCCATAATAAAATTCTTTAGAGCTCTACAGCTGCTTGGTTATGAAGGGTAGTCATTGCAACAAAAATCAAATTACCTGACTCAGTTCTGATAGGAAAGAGTTTCTACCCTCTACAAACCAACGGAATTCCTTCCATTTCCAGCTGTGTTGCCCATTCCTGTAGAGATATGCTCCTAGAAGTTCCTGTGCGATCTTCAGTCTAGTTCTCTGCATGAAGTTCTGAGAGAAGAAAACACCCAGTCTTCTATTCTGTATTTGCATCATATTAAACATAACAGGATGCTAGTTTATGGCTGGAACTCTTGCCTAGGGAAGTTTCCCAGAATAAGAGTAACAATGACAATAGCAAGAAGTATTGATTGCAGTACATCAAAAGTCTCTTCCGAGCTTGGAAGAAACCAGCAGGGCTTGTTCCGTCAGGGTGTTTAATGCATGCTTGTTTTAAGCATACAGGTTGACCAATTCATTCAATTAAAATTGAGAACATATAGGCTGTTTTACAAGCTGCATTCCAAAAAGAAAGGTGGAAAGAGAAAGATGCTATCCTGAACCTAGGAAATGAGGGAATGCATATGGCAAGACCCAGAGTCTGGCAATGATCTGAATTCGCTTCGAAGTAAAAGGAAAGAAACTGGATTGAATGCCACAGGAGAAACTAAACTGTTAGGAGATTCAAGTAGAGATTATAAGGATGAAGGAAAACTGAAGTGAAGCTGAAAGCAACAGTGACCTGTTTAGGTAGAGGAAGAGGAATCCTTAAAGAATACAAAAAAGGAAATTAAGAAATGGAAGACAACACCACCTTCAAAATAGAGAATGGAAAAGAAATGAATACTGTTAAGAATCCCAGAAGTAACCTGAATGGGTTTTTGGGCTTTAAAAAAAAATATCTTGTTGTTAATTCTTTACTCACTGTCATAGGCTTAAATTTCAACTCTCTGCATGCTTCATATAGTTAAAGAACAGGACATTTTGGAGCCATTCAACTTTGACACTTTTCTCAGTGGATCAGCACAAATATCTAGCACAACTGTTTCTGCAATTGTGTGACACTGAGAACATCTAGTATTTAATGACACTCTGATGAATAACTACACCTCTGAAGTGGTATGGTGATGTCGTTGTCTAATGTTATTATATTGGGCAATAACATAAAATCTGTCAGAATATTGGCTGGGTCAACACCTGCTAAGCTTTTTTTTCTCACTGACACCATATGTAATTATTACTGTGAATGTGTTTGGTTAACGTTTACATTTATTTAAAAAACACATTTTTTAAAATTTCATTTTAAATAAGCATCTGAGCAAGTCAACTGCCAAAATATCATTATGACACAAGGATAAATCGTGTGATTTATGTATTCTTTTTTTTAAAGCATGGTAATAGCATGACACTTGAAAGCAATTCTTCTTGCTCACTTCATACATCCACATTCCCAAACTATATTTGTTATCTGTTTTAGTGGGCTATAAATTCTTTAGATCAGAGAATTTATACTTTCGAGTCACCAAGTCTATCTCATCATGTGATCCCCATTCTCATACAACTCCATCTTGGAATAAATAGCAAGTAAATCTATAAAGAGCAAATGAAAACTTGGATGAGAATCTACCTCTGTTCACAGATGTTGAAATTTATGGCTGTGTAAATGGCTACCATTCATTACATACATAAGTTAAATATTTAGTCATCTCCGCCTCTGTTAAACAGGAATTCTTGAAATACATTTCTGCTCTAAACTTAGTATATTATATAGCAAGCATTTAGAACACACATTTATGTATCTGTATGTGCACATATGCATTTGTGGAGAACAAACTGGCAGAATGTCTCAGAACAGATTTTGTGCATATTCACAGCTTCTGCAGTGCAGTATTTACAGCATTAGCAGATTTTGTGCTCTCTTTGTTCTCTGTCTATCCACAGATGAGTTTAGACTTTATTATGTCACCTAAACTTCCTTCAGAATATGAGCTTCTTAGCTGACAAGAGAACTGAGAGTAAAGTCATTCTTTAATTTAGGCCACATCATTAGTTCTGAGGTGAGATGCACTGAAGTAATGTGGGCAGCTCCTCTAAACACCAAGTGTGGCCTCTGTGTTGAAAGGCAGAAATTGTACTTGCTAAGATACAGAACTGTCCCTGCTTTTCACCACTCTTAGAGAGAAAAGGCCTTTAACAGAGACACAGGGTTTTTCACTTAGGATCTTATGACTACCTTCCCCTTTGTACAGGTTAATTAGATGTGGAGGAGTCAAACACCACTGATCCCCATCTGTTCTGCAGCTGCCACAACTGAGGCGAAAGGTGCTGATTTTTTTCCAGTGACGTACCCAACAGTAGGTGTGCTGGGTGGAAAGCACTATCCTGCTACTAGTATGAGACCCACTGCTCTCTTTAAAAAGTTTTAGAAGAAGCCCAAGAGGTTTATTTAGCTTTAGAAGCTAAATAACTTTCTATTTATTCTCTTCTGCATTTTAATTTTTTTTCACTTTAACCATTTAGTTTACTCTCTTGTTTAATAGCTCTACCACTGTCCAGATGGTTTCAGACCAGTTTTGCTGAGAAATTAGAACTGAAGCCACTGAAAGTTCAAGTGTTTGATGAGGTTTAAAGTGACCTACCATGTTACTGTAACACTGCACTGTACCACATGGTCATGTTTTTCACTCCTTTTTCTCTGATGTTGGAATAAGAATTTTGCCTCACACTTGGCACAGGTTAAGAGTAGATAAATGTGGGGTTTTATCTCACAAGTGTAGACACCTGAGCTTGTCACTGACCAGTCTGGTCAAAAAAGTCAGCACAAAGCACAAATCTCATTCTGTAGTAAATGTCTAAAAGAAGTCAGGTGAAACACTCTTATACCATCTATTTCTCCCCAATGAAGTAAAAGCAGCCTGGAATGATTAGACTGAATGTAGACACATATGTGCAGACATCAAAAGTTAAGTAAAATTATGTTAGCAACCTAAGGAATAGTAATTGCATTTACTTTATGAGGCCTAATGCAGTAAATGCCATTGTTATTATTTGCATTGCAATAACCTCTAGAGGCAGAGAGGATCTGTCTGTGACACACCCTAAATAAATAAAACATCTTTGTCTTATTCTTCACAGATCATGTCATGCTCTATGTCTCTGTGTAAAGCCAAACAAAGAAAATGGTGAACCACAAGTACTGGAGGAGGGTCTAAATGGTGACCCTCTCTACCAGTTCCACACATACAAGTGTGTTGAACTGGATGGGAGGCATCAAAGGGTTTCTTTTCATTGTTTCAAAGCCACTGCCTACTACTTCAGAAATATTCCAGAGTTCAGGTGAAGCCACAGATTACTAGAAAAGGTCGAATAATATTATGCCCATCTATAAAAAAAGGCAAAAAGAAAGATCTAGGAAAGTGCAGACCATTCAGCCTCACTTCTGCCCTGGCAAAATTACTGAAGAGCTCCTCATAATAAGTTTTTCTAGACACACGAATGGTGCAAAGGAGTGTGATTATGAACTCTGTTCGACCTTCATTAGGCCACATTTCAAACACTGAATGCATTCTGGTCCCTGCAGTGTGAGAGAGACACTGGAAAATTGAAGAGGGTTCAGTGAGAGGTTACCAAGACGATTAGAGGACTAGAGGATTTTACGTATGGCAAATGAGTGATAGAATTATGTTTGTTCAGCCTGGAGGAAGTTTAAGGGGGCCCTAATCAGAGCCTTTAATACCTAAAAGCCAGTTTTAGAGAAGATGAATGTACATTCAAAGGACGCACAGTGACAGGGTATAAAAAACACAAGAAAGTGGCTTTAAGCAAAATTCTATCTAGATATTTGAAAAAATTCATCATAAGAACAATTAAATTTAGGGTTAGATTGATCAAAGAAGCATAGGATTCTGTGCTTCTACCTGCACTACTTGGCTTCATAGTACTCTGAATACTAGAAGACCTGATTCTGACAGAAGTTCATATGAGACGGTCTCCAGAGGTCCCATCCAACCTAGATTTTTCTATGGTTTTATGATACTATAGCAAAGATAACTTTCTTGCCTCTAGTAAGCAAGACTATAAAATTATAATTTTAATTTGTTCATTGGTTTTAGTATGAACACATACCTGTGCTCTTTTGCTGTAATCTCCTTTGACTACAAAGAGAATAAAAATTTCTGGTGATATAAAGACATCAGTATGGAGCTCTCTTAATGAGTATCTCTGGAAGCAACACTAAGACAAAAGGGACTAAAGAGGGCTGAAACCTCTTGGAACAAATATGTTATTGGAGAAGGTTTCTATTCCCTGATAACTGTTGTGTTTCACAAGCTATTATCTTCCCCGGGGAGACATGGAGGTCTCTGCTTTAGCATTCATGCCAGGTCCAGATCAATTCTGCATTTGGTCTTACTATAATGAGGGAAGTGGAAATCCCCACTTGATTTTGGGATAGTGTGGAAACCTTAAAAATCCATTAAAAAGAGTCAGGTAACAATCATTTAGGGAATGCTAGTCAGTAAATCAGTCATCTTCCAACAGGTCAGAAAATGAGACAAGATACCAACAGGAAAGGAACAAAAAGGAAATAATTCAGAGCAGTATGATAAGCACTGGATAAATACTTCATGTTATAAGGAGTGCTAATGATGTAGTTAAAAAAAAATTTGCATTAACAGGTATACATCAGTGGTCAGACAGGTTGCCATTCAATTTACAGTGGTGGGGATGGGGGCAGCAGCCATAATTCTTAAGTCTCTCTGTTACTGCTAACTCAAGGTGCAATGTGTTATAAGAGGCACCACTTTTCACTTGGGACATAAAGTGTGAGGTCCAAAGTTTGACTGTTCACCATTAACGATTGAATGACACTTTTCATAAAAAGAAAGGTGTCAATTGTAAAGTTCAAGCCAAATTCCAAAATTTGAAATATGGCTTATTTTTAATGACCTGTAACTCAGGTGTGGTTTGGTCACTATTCATCAAAATCCACAGAAGAATTCTCCTTTTCCCTTGGAGTAAAATCTGTATGTATCAGGGCAGGTTGATTTTTTTTTTCCAAGTGAAAGTAATAAGGCAAAAAAATGGCCTTCCGCTGGAAGCTGATGACCACTGTAATTATGGAAAGCCCGTTACTTCTTAATAATAAATTCATAAAACTGCTTACGTCTTTAGGGCAAAACTGACTAAAAGTTAGTAACCACACTAAATGGAAAAAATATACACAACATAAAGGTCTTGTCACCCTGGGTGAAGCACTAAAAATTATTTCGCTTAACATATAAACTAGCACTTCCCATTTAGAAAGTCAGATGTACATGGGCAGTCTTTTTAGATTGGAATGGAACAAATGTTTCCTTCTGTATTAGTTGCACTGACACTCTACATCTCAAAAGTTTTGATCATCAGGACTGAGTCACAAGACCACAGTCAGTACAAAAAGAATATTTTGCTGCACATTGCCTACGAAGGTCAAATAACTTTTCAGGTACCTTGAGACCAGAAGAAGAGTCTTTAAATCACATCTGAGGTCCAAACATTGGCATAGTATATCTAAAAGTAAAAGCACAATTGTGCAATATCTCTCCTGATCAATCAACAAAAACAAAATCTTCAGATATAAAATGGGGCCCAATTCTATTACACAGGAAACAGATGAAGAATAGGCATATGGAGCATCGTTTCTTAAGACCTGATAAATTATATGTTTATAGAAAAGCCTAGGTCTTTGATACAAGTTTTATTCTTCAGCCTTGTCCATTGTTGCAATGGTGTCTTTGGTAATGTCATGACCAGAGGAAAGGAGCTACTTTGGTACGATCTCTTAGATGGGCTGCACTACATGTCAAAGTATTTTCCATTGTTATTTTAATTCCAGAGAATACCCAGGCCAAAGTGCATGAGTATAATGAGCTTGTGTTGAGGCCTGGAGAAGTGTAGGTTGATAAGATTCACAGAAGTGTTGGCTGGAAGGGACCTCTAGTTGATCCATCCATCCATCCATCTCAGCAATCATATCACTAGATCGTGGCTCTGCTCAGCTGAGTGTTGAAAATAGCTTAAGGATTGAAATTCCAGCAGTGTTTCTGACTGTCAATTTTTCTAGTCCAGGTGAGACCTGAGAGGCCACCCTTCCTCCAAAGCCAGCACGCAGGTCCCCAGGATGCACTCACTGTATCCACTGCCTAGCACCTATGGAAAATTTTCAGTTTGACAGGGTGACAGTTTCAGAGGGAGCAGGCAAATTTCCTCTTAGTAATGAGAAACAGGGGGAAAGAGAGAGGAAGAGAAAGAGCCTTACACCCTCTTAGTCTCCCACTATTTTCTGCAATGAAATTTTTTACACCACACAGAAACTCTGATCAGTTGCTGTTTTTCAAACTATGTGATACTTTCACTCCCCTTTATCAAGTATTGGATTGTTTTAAATTATCAATAACGAAGGTGTTCATGATTTAAAGGTGAGCTTACAGAAACTGCTTACTGCTTTAGTGCAAGAAAGTCTGTCTCTTGTTTTTACTAAGCAATTGGTAGAAGCACTACATGTTCTTGGCAGGAAAAATAGCTAGAAACCTCAGGAATGCATGATTTCTAATTTCAACGGAGTGGTAGTTGATTATAAGTATTAACATAGCTTAACTTTATCCACTATCCAAATTTAATATTATCCTTTGTTTAATACACTGAAAAAGAGCACTCTCCTTTGTGTGACTCTATTGTTTTCATTCTCCAAGGCCAAAGTCGGTGTTGACATAAGCAGGCTGAAGTCCACAAAAATGAATGAAGTTAAACCTCATTTTGCCAGCAATGGAAGTTAGCCTCTGGAGCAATGCTAATTATGGTTTGTTTATATCAATTAATCAACACAAGGTTAGCTTTCAATCGGCACGTGGGAAAAAAAATGGAACACAATTAAGTAAAACACATTACAAAGTCCCTCAATTTACCAAGAAGTGGGATTTTTCTACAATCACACGGCACTGGTGCAGGAAGAACTAACCAAAGCATCTCAGAACAAGCAAATCTCTGATCTACAGCAGTGTTGTAAGCAGGGCTCAGCTCAGGGACTGCCAGATCTCCAAGCTGCTGCGTTCTCACAGCTGGGCTGGTGTCCCATGTGGCACCACACCATTCCCTGTGGACATGCCAGGTCTTTTAGTGCAAGCTGACATGTCACAAGAACAGAGCTCTGTTGTGAAGTGTAGATACAGCCAAAATGTTAGGTGCACTAAAGAAATCAAACTTCACTCACTAAAATTAGAGTAGCTTTCCTAAAGGATGAAAATAGTACTCTGGGTTTCAGAAGCTGTCCACAAAACAGTTGAGAGCAACATGAAGACACTATCAGAGATACTGGAGAAAATATACATAGTGAAAAGAAAACACATTCATCCACCAAAAAATTTCACTACGTAGTCTGTCACTCACCCTAGCTGTTAGATGAAGTGAAATCATTGCGTTTTTGGCAAGGTGCAGTGCTCAAGACACGTGAGACTGCCAGTGTGAATTCTGCATTTGGAAGTAAAAGTCAGAAGCAAAGCTGACCTTTAGGCCATGGGACAGTGTTGAAACAACTGACTCCTCCTTGCCTGTTCTTAGGAAAGAATGAAAGAACACTTGGTCTTCAGAGAACATTGCATAGAAATCCTCTCTCCTTGAGCAGTTCAGTCTTATACTTCTGATAAAGTAGTTTTGCTACTTGTATATTAAGTGCTAATCAAAGTGCTCTGCAGATGGATGTATGGCTGTGATGTGATGGATGAAGTATTCAAATGCAGATATGATCTAAATTCCAGCCTCCCCTTTAAAGAGACAATCTGCATTATAAATAAGGCAAGAATATTCTTGGTTAAGGTTATGTAGCTAGCAAGCTGAGGAAAGCTGTCTCCTAACTCTAGGCATCTAAATTAGTATGAAAACCTCTCTCTCTCTTATTTGTTCCCAGCCTTGCAATTTGAGGATCCCCAAAATTACTGAAAGGCCAGTTCAAATTCAAATGACTACAGCAGAACATTTCCCAAATGAATAGCAAGGGAAAAGAGCCAGGGATTACAGTGCTTTTGTTACCAAGTCAGCTATGGAAACCCATGAGAAGAAAGAGAATTTCATATTTTCCAGTGGTGGGGGGGGAGGTTTGAAAGACCTGACTGACAAAGAATTTTTGTGCGGACTAAATTAGGTTTCCTGAAATGATATGTGGGATTGAGCTACTGGTATTCTGTTAGAGAAGGGGGTCTTTATGAGCTACCAGCAAAACTGCTGAAGGAACTGCTTTAATATCTGAGACAACATATTTCTAAAGAGGATGTAGGACATTGTCATCTGTTCTAATCAGCAATCAGTAAAATGCAGTCTTCTCAAAAGAGTGTAATGCAGCCAGTTTGCCCAGCAAACAGACTGATATTACTGCATTAAGAAAGAGCAGGGACATTCAACAAGCACACAGAGCAAGTAGCAAAGGATCCTAAATGAAAGTCACCAACCAAAAGAATGATGGAGAAAGAGAGTTCATCATTTAGCAATTTGCAGGCCTTTTAGTGGGACTGAATCACCAAAGGACATCTGTGTAACATTTTCATCAGTCTGACAAGAGAGCCAACATCAACATTTGTCCACAGGAACCAAACTAAATATTTAAAGGTGAACTGCAAAGCTAAAATGAAAGTTGAGTTAATCATGGAAATATGCACTGAGTGACCCTACTTACCAGGTTGTTGGAGACAATTCATCACAGAAACAAGTTGAAACTCCTATTTATCAACTCTTTTTCTGCTTTTCTGAATTTTTCTCCAGAATTTTTGCTTTTCAGAGGATGCTAGGGAAAATATTCTGTGAGACAGTAGAAACCCTGTGTTAGCTTAAATATTTGATGCCAAAGAATAACATATTGTGCAATTTTTTATGAGTGTAGAAAAGCTGGAGGATATCCTCAGATAAAAATATAAAACCAGTAATGTCATTGTAGGCAGCCTGATTTAACTCCAGGGTGCAATCTAATAGATGGGCCCACATATCTCCACGCTCACTCCTTGGTTTGCCTCTTTGGGCAAAAAAAGAGTTACTACAAACAAGTGGCAAAGCAAACAAATTTACTACAACTTTAATAAGTCAAATTTTAATAGAGAAACGATTTGAGAAAAAATAAGAGTTCTTCCAGCCCTTACGTGATTTTGACTTGCGGTTGTGAAAGGACTGAGCAATAGGAACAAATAGATTATTTATTCCAGGCAATTAAAAGGAAAATGGAAAATTATTTGGTAGAGATTTCAGAGTGTTTTCAAAATTAGATTGCATATTCTGTTATAAAAGATTGCTGGAATTTCATTCTTGGATTTTCTTGGCACTTCTTTGACTTACTTTATTCTTACAGCCATAAAGTTGCCCATAAACCTATATTCCTTTATTCCAGCAGCAGCATCCAATCTGTGGCACACACATCAACTGCCACATAGCAAGCAGACAATCCAGCTCATATTCCATCTTTTGCCTCCTTCAGAAGCATGGAAACACACAGAAATAGAGACAGACTGAGCACTCTGATTCAGTAACTTTGGAGTCCAAGAAAGCACGAGGCCATTCCAAAGCATAAAAATCCTGAACACTTATTCCAAAGCCCAGAGAAACCATTGGGAGTCTGGCCACTGAATTCAACGGGCTTTGGAGCACACACAGGCAGGGAGGGAGCATTCACCTGCACAGCCAGCTGTAGGAAACTGAGCTAACAGCAGCGTCTTTTGGAGGTGTCATCCCACTGCTGACTGCTGCCTAGGAGCTGTGAGGGAAGCAGTGGAGGGGTTCCAAGCATGGGTACCCTGTCTTGGGAATTACCACACCAGGCACTGCACAACACTGATCCAGCTCTGCACTTCTAGACCCATTTTTCACCTCTTTCACCTGGGCCCTGGTGCAGCAGATGAGTAACTCTCTACATCCAACACCAGAAAGTCTCTGTGCAGGGTGGACAACTGCACCAGAATGCAGCTACATGGAAGAACCAGGAAGACCTATCCACCCTTACAGGTGAGCACTCCTTACTTGTGATTTTCTGACTGTTTTTTTTTTCTAATTTAGTTGCTTATTTTTACAAATAGTTTCTGCTTCCATGCAGTGGTAATAAAATATTAGGACATATTTCACTCACTGAACTTGAGAGCAGGTAGAGATTCGCTTGACATTAGCCCAGACACCCCGAGTTTGGAGCAGGTTTTAGCAAATCAGGCTGATACTCAAAGTTAATCAGAATTATTGTAGAAATACTAAATCATTGACAAATAGTTAATAATCAATTATTAATCAGAAAAAAAGAGGGAAAATAATGAAAATCACTTTTTTTAATATCTGATGGGAAAGCATAGAAGTGATGGTTTCATCTCAGATTCAGTGATAATTTTTTATCTATTTATTAGATGGAATTGATACTCAAAATCATAATAGAAAGAAGGCACATGGGACTAAATAAAGGTTCACATCAGATACAAAATCTCAAAAAGTAATTTTATTATCAAGAAATCTGTAAGGTCCTAAAAACATGGGCCTGTTCCAGAACCCAGATGGGAACTCAGCTGCTGATTTCAACAGGCATCGGAACAAACTCCCTTTTAGCTAAGCACACAGCTATCAGTGTGGCACTGAGCCTGGGTTAACATACTGTCATTTTCATCAGGACTCTTTGTTCCATGGCACGTCTCAAGAAAGCCTCACAGCTAGTCATTAACCAAGCATGCTAAAAAAAATATATGGATGAAGACATTTGATGATGGTTTAGAGCATTGTCACAGGAACTTTTAAAGGACTAGACATCCTGCCTCTTTCAAGGCACAAGGACAGCTGTGATGAGCATAACAAAGAGACAAACTCTGAGAAATTTTTTTTCTGTAGTCTGTAAAAAAAAGGTTGATAACATCAGGCAAGGGAATTGTATTTTAACAGCTAAAATGCCTCCCAACAGCTGGGAAGTGGAGCAATACAATTCAGGCATGAAATTGCAGTGAGGATTGCTAACAAAAGGAACAACACACTAAGAATAGTAGTGGATTCTAAATCTCTGAAGATGTGTTTGTCAAATTGTCTTTTTTAGTGAAACATATACTCAGATATCCAGGGAATTCCTATGGCTTTTGCTAAGTAGGAAGTCAAGTTTTTTCCAATGTATTAATGTTCCAAAGCATTACAATTTGCTGCTCCTTGAAAAGCGAAGTATCATAAAAGACAGTGTCACTTGCAATTACTCAGTCAGCATTTCTTTCTCTATGACCTGTCTGATTACACTTTAAATCAAACAACACAGAACTAAAGGGAATTCCACCCTCGATCCTCTCCAGTTTTTGGCTTGATCAATGATAATGAAGGAAAGGAAAGATGAGTGAACCAGCTGACAAACAGCTTGTTGACAAGGCTACATGCAACCAGAACAACAGCAGGACAGGCATCCAGGGAAAAGTTGACACCTGCTAAAGCAGAAATTAAGAGTTTACAGATGTTCCATTTTGATAGTCAGTTTCTAATCCACACCCTCGTAACTTAAGCCTCAAAAAATCTCCAAACAATTGGAATAAAGAAGAATCCAAGCAGTTAGGAAACTGAAGAAAACAGGGTAGAGCAGCTGTTTTAATTAGTGCTTTGCTTAACTTGAGAACCATAACCCTGGTCACTGGGATCATTAAAATAAATGAAGTTTCATGTGGGTGATGGCATTTTATTTTGCATCTTCTGTGGCATCACTGCTAGAGACAAGCACGTGCAGACAAAACTTGCAATACCTCACCAAATAATCATAAAAAGGAAATTAAATTAATTCCAAATCACATACCTACCTCAAACTAGGACAAGGAGCTTTCTGGGCTCATCATCATCATGTTCCTATTATCCAATATTTTCATTTCCCATTGAACACTGAAATTTAAAAAACAGATGCCCACTTCTGTCTTTATTCCTGGAGAGTGTTCTACCCAGTTTTATGAAACATAGTTTATGAATCATGAACAAAACCTGCATTAGTATATTCATATGCACATGTATATGAACATTAGGTGGAGTCAGGGAGCTCACAGTAAATAGCAGGGGTTGTGGGAATGACTCTCAAGGTTCACAGAGTTCATAAGGTTCAGATGATATTCTCTGAATCATACTCAGTTGTACTGTATTGTACGATAATACACAGTGCATGAGCTGTTCTTAAACAGCATATATACATATATTGTGATTAAATGGGTAAAGATGGCACCCAACTCGTGGTGCAGAGAGTTGTGCCATCACAGATGCTGCAGGGCAGTGGTCAGCAGTTGGCAGCTCCACCTGCTGCATTCCCAAACACATCAGCAACACGATGGGCAAAAAATGAAATACAAAATAAGCATTAAAAGGTAGTTGGGTAGAAAAATTATTTTTGAATGCTTTTTCCATTCTTTGACAACTAGAAACTCCCTTACTTGATTTGAGGAAGAAAACAACTTGCTCTAAGCTGGAAAGTTCTAATATTTTGGAACTCTGTTTTGTTTATGTTTCAGAAAGCTGTGGAACAGCAACAGGCAATGAAAGCATACATTGGCACAATTAAGTCTGGTAACTCAAGAAGCCAGATATTGTTTTCAGTTCTACACACATTTCAGTTGAAATTTGCCAACCCACTTGAATAGGCTATTTTGGAAACCAGTGGTGACAACATGTGGATAAAGTTCTGCTCTGCTACTTACCAAATAAAGGGGCTTTTGGCTGAAAAAAAATAGTGATTTGTGAACTGAAATGAAAGGCAGCAAGATGAACCTCTGGAGTAATGTTCAAGAAGAAAAAAAGACTACATATAGAAACGCTTATAAGGAGACACTTTTTCCAAAGTAAAATGTAGTTACTTTACAAGGAGTGAAAGGATCCTCACATGTTCGTATCATTAAGGGATTTTGTTAGAAGAATTATGAATTAATAAGTGGATAGGATAGGATAGGATAGGATAGGATAGGATAGGATAGGATAGGATAGGATGGAATGGAATGGAATGGAATGGAATGGAATGGAATGGAATGGAATGGAATGGAATGGAATGGGCCATGTCCTCCTGAAATCTTCCCTGTATATTCTTCATTTTACTATGCTTCCCTCTTTCCAGAAAAAAAATAGACCTTAGAAAACTTGTCTATGCTGAACCATTGAAAATAAATATATCTCTTGGTTGGAGGAGTTTAAAAATTAGAACAGCCGTTATCAGGAAAGGGAATTATATGCTATTAACTAAAATGCAAAAAAAATACATTCAAGAAATTTTGCAAACCAATTGATCTTTTTTCCTCATATCACAGTTTTTCTGAAGAAGCACAATGGGAGAAGAAGAATGAGATTACATCCAAGCTAGCTCTAAGTAATTTTCAACACAAAGAAGATACTTACCATTATTTCAGGCACTTAATTCCACTTAGAGTTGATAGCTGACCATATATCTCTATGCTGTGTCTTGTTTAGACTCAGTTCCTATAACAGGATCACAGGACTTCTGTGTTTGTACCAGTTCTTGACATTTCTGGTGAAATCTGCTCAGATAAGAGACAGAAACGTAACCCTTTAAAGTCCTTGAAACAACTCTAGGATTCTTTGTGCTGTAATTTTTACATTTTTAAAAATATTTTTCATTGTACCTTTTTTTATATTTCGAGGGTCATTTCTTGAAAGATATTGCATTTTTAAAATACGCGCGTTCTAGGCAGCAGTTAGCATGGTAGGCTATCAAACCTACATTGGATTCCTAGAGGTTTTATTAAAAAATAGTCAATAAAATACAGCAAATTTAATATTTTAAGCTACATATGAACTCTGAATTTGACATGGCTCCAAGATAAGATTCATGCTTTTTCCATGCTTTGGGTTCAGTTTTATTTATATTGCTGTACACCTAGATAAAAGCCTAACAGCCTGTCTGATAGATGGCTCAAGCCCTGATGACATTACTCATGGAATAGCCTAAAAGCTGATAAGAGTCTGAGCTGAACATGTTGGCTAGGTATGAAATGTTTTCTTTAAATCCTGTAGACTAGGTTTCAAGTAATTTCTGTTCTATTTAAAGCCATTGTATTGTGTGTACTTTGCCAATTAAATTTTGTCACTCCAGGCATGCAAAAGATAGAGTTTTTGCCAAAATATCAAAAAGGCAGTTCATTAAACAGCTGTAGCAAAAAGAAACATTTTCAAAGAGAAATTACAAGGCCTTACCCAAACATGCATGCCTATACATAGGGAATTGTGAACCGTACACGACCAATCTGTGCAAAGTAGAATTGTCAAAGGTTCTCAGTATTGGTCTAACTCCGCTTTCTGTAAAGTCAGCTCAGGTCTTACCCTTGGCTGCTCTGTGAGCAGAGGTGGGCCAGCAATGACTGAGAGCCTCAGAGTATCCCACATTGCATATCAAATGCTGAACAATTCAATAACATAGCAGTACTCTTGGGTTAAGGTGAAGGTGCTACCCCATACAATAATTTTACCGTATATAGGATCTGGAAATGCAGCATGGTGCATTTCTGTGACTGCTAAAACTATAACTTCTGGAATGCCATCCTGGAAGTTTTCCAGGTGATTTCCACGAGGAGCACTTTGTAAAAGTTGTTACCCTCCTAAGCAGAATATGTTCCCAGGCCTGCATAGGGGCAGAGATTGGATTATAAAGTGCTAAATGTTTTTTACAACTGTATCAGCAACAATACTGTATGGATAACTATTCAAGGCAAATTATTTTTACAGACAAGTTTAATGGATTTGTTCCAGTCCTCAATTAGATTCATATTTCTGGATTCAAAATGCAAGATAATGTATCCTATAGTCTTCCCTTTGTGAAATCAGGATATCCAATCTGGGACCAATCTCTTCAGTCTTCCTATTTTTTTTTTATCATGACTAGTTTAATTAAATTAGAGGAGAAAAAGAGTAAAGATTAAGGGAGAAAAAGAAACTAGGAAACCAAAGTTTTTAGCACAGACCTTATAGAGTAAGGAATGACAAGTTTGGGACTGATGTGTGAGGAGACACTATAAGGAACAATAGAAAAAAGGCTGAGGAGGCTAAGCTAACTCAAGAAATCACATTTTTATCCTAACTGACTAGCCATGAAAATGAGCCTGAGAATGTTCCTCAGCATGTGGTGCTGAAGGAAATACAGTTAAGTCTGAATACCATCTCAAAGACAGAGAAACACCCTCACTAGTCCTATTCTCATTGTCATATGCCTTGTAAGAACAGTGTTTAGTCAATAATTTTAGAAGTTCACATCACTGAAGCCAAGAGGAACCTCATAGCAAATGGCACAGCTGAGTTTTCTGTGTGATTTATACCTCTAAAACTATCTACACAAATGAGTCTTCTGGGTAATGTCTTACACACTTTCCAATCTTTTTTTTTTTTTTTTTGTTTCCAGAAAACCACAGTAATGAATGTGATACTATTCACACAGTTGCCACACATATGGTGTGATCACAGGAAAAAGTTTTGGCAAAATTAAATTTTTCTTTTTGGTGAGTTTTAACATTGTATTGTTTAAATCTATTTCTTGATTAAGGAACTGCAGTCATCAACTGCATTTGCAAATTAGAGAGAATTGCTTCCAGCAAAATATTTCATGTTGCACATTAATGAAATAAATGGATAAAGAAGAACTGGTGGGTTTAGCCAAGCACAAATGTTTTCTGCATTTTTTGCTTTTCAATAAGAACACTGCTGGATTATGAAATGTTATAATAAAACCATTGAAATAAGATTTTTTGAGTGCAAATCTTACCCCATTCCACTTGCATTTATGACTGTGCGTTTCTTAAAAAATATATCATTCATAATATCATTTGTAAATCCCTGATCACCAAATAAATAATTTTTAACTGTCTTAGTGTTCTGTTTTAGTAGCATCAGAAATAAACTCAATTTGTACAGGTATTCGCTGTATCTTTTAAAACTTCTGCCACTCAATGCCTTCAAATATAAATTATATTTGACACTGCAATTACAGAAGTTCAATGACTTTTGGGTGTAAAGTGTACCATTTAGTCAGGAAACTACTTAATTGTTTCTGAAAAAAAAACAAAACTGTGAGGTCACTTTAGAGACTGTTCATCCAAAGTTTGTTCTTTTGAATTTGAAAGGCTCATGTATGCAACAGCTTTTTTTGTGAGCCTGTTTATAAGCCTTCGGATTAGTGAATGTGGAAGAAAACAAGACAACTTTCTCCACAACAACAAAAAATTCCCTTAAAATAAGAAACAAGGTTGTCAAAAAAGGGAGGAAAAAGCCACTCAAAAGACATTATTACATAAAGGATGCAACAATTTTTGTAAAGAGTCATCTGTTATAAGTGAGACAAACAATTGAATTGTCAGCCATAAAAACTTTAGACCAGCAAAAGAAGTGCAAGATTTGTCCTGCCATGGAACAGTACCCACAACCTTTTCTAAATCCATAGGATAGTAGATACTGAAAGAGTAGAAAACCCAGGCTTGAAGAACATCATCCCAATTGTTCCCTTTTCCTCCCACAGCTGTACCTCTAACTGTCACAGATATGAAAATTTCATTAGATTTATCCTGTCACGGCTCAGCGAGACTGTGGTAGAACTTATCTCAAGGCTCATTTCTGAACCATGAGTTCTTTGTTTTTAAAGACAATAGGTTTGCAGCCATGATCATCCGTTCCTTCAGTCCTCTTTTTACAGGCCTTTTTTTCTGAAAGGGTTATAACTTGAGGCAGCTTTCCCCATGCTCTGAGGCTCACAGTGCTGGATCAGTCTGCTCATCAAACAAGAGGAAAGAAATGGGATAAAGTTAAGGAAAAAAAATATTTCAAGATTAGCCCCCCCAGTGTAAATCAGCCTGTGGACCTTCACTGGGTCACATGAAAAGCTCACGCTCACATTTAATTTGCCCATCCTGAAGTATTTTTCCTCCTAATGCCAAACACCATAATACTCTCTGTCAGTGATTTGAAATTATTGTATAAGCTACATATCGGGTACACTATTGTTAATGAAATGCACACAAGATGATGAACAACTTCCTTTTCCTGCTGGAGCCCAGCTGCAACCAGGCCCTGTATCCTTGATGCTGTAAATCAGGGCTTTGTACTCCGGGAGGATTCAATCAGCTGCAGGTGTGGGCCCGCCGAGGCCGCCTGGGATTAGGTAGCAGTATTTGATATGAGATCCCAAACAGCACCAGCAATCTACACACCACATGTGGCCAGTCTTTGGAGAAAGCAAAGGAAAAACGCTGATGAAATGTGGCACAGGACCATGGAATGCAATTTCAAACTTCCACATCTGCAGGAAAGAGAGAAAGAAAGTTCCTAATTTTACAATGATGATGTCATTGGGAATACATGATAGTGAAAATGATGTGCCAGGGCTTTCACAAACTTAACCACTTAGGATGTTGCTAACCAAGGGTTGATATTCATCGTTATGAATGCATTAAAATTCTGAGGGACTGCTCTGCCAGTCTGCCAAAGTGTGTCTAGTGGCAAGTCTGTGCTGTGAATTTGGCTTTGTGGACTGAGCATCACTTCACATCTGTGCAGGCACAAACCTGAATATTTGCTGAGGTTTGTTCACTGAACACAATCATTAAGGAGAGGTGATTTGATCAGATTTGCTCCAGTGTGAAAAGGTAAAGCACTTGGCTTCAACAAAAAATAATAGAAATGGTTGTTTAGTTCATTCCCTGAGGTTAAAAGTTGTGAAGAGTTTATTTTTAATGTAAATCCTTGATATCTAAGGGATAAAGAAATGTTAAAGCAGGTCTGGTTTTGTTATTACTGTAAAGATAAAGTATATTGAAAAGAGCATGTCCTTGATTTTTTTTTTTAAATCTGTTTTCCATTAGCTTATCTTGATAGCTGAAGTTAATCATTATTTTCAACCATATATGATTTAGATATTATGTCATTAATTCATGTACAATCCATCTGAATAATGATTGTGGTTTTCTGCTTTACAAATTCATCTACTTCACTGAGAAACCAAGAGAGTCAAATTCCGTGCAACATCTGGTTTCCATTTTATGTAATTGCTATTTTCAGAGTTATAATCATGTGTTATTGTAAGGACCACAGTGTCAATCATGCTGCTAATGGGGAAAATTCAATGCCTAAATACCTGAGAGAACAAGAAGCTGACTTAAACAGGTGCATTTAGACACTTGGTTTTAAGCATAATTCTAGTCTACCACTTTAAATAAATCATTTTAAGAAGAAACTATATTCTTTCTATACCTTCTACTGAACCAAAATTTAATACAAGCTTTCTACACTGTAAACCTGGTTTTGTTCCCATCAATTTGAAAACAGTGGGATCTGACCCCATGCAAGTTCTATACCAGTTACCCAGTGTAGCTCAACTCCAGTTCAATGTAGTCAATGTCAGTACAAAAATTTAACTCTCTTTTACAAATATTAATGGAGGGGAGAAAATTTTATCTCCCATAAAAGAATGAATATAAGGTACAAAGCTACTTTAGTTATCACATCCACTAAAAGGTGCAGAAAACAGACACAGGAAAACCATGACAATCCATGTTTTCAAGCAAAAGACCATACCAAAAGTGTAAATATATTCTTATGAGCTGAATTTAGAGTTTGATTATGGGTAAGAAGTAGATGTCAATATTCAGAACAGTTACAGCTCAAAGTACAGAAAGAGTTCTCTGATCAACCTTTCTTGTGTTTAACACTTCCTCTTTTTGTTATGTTGTTTGGTCAAATTTGCAGGTACAGCTGACTAGTTTCTCCTTAAAAATAAACCGCAAAATTAATATAATTTTTTGTAATATACATAACTTTATTACATATAGTTATGGATGCATAGAATATATATACATGTGTGCAGTCATTTTATATATTTTGGAGATAAAACAGTATACTTTGAACAGCTGGGGGTGAGCAAAAATATGTTAATTTTTATTTCAGTGCTCATTATGTCAACAAAGAGGTTGATAAAGGTAAATCCATTACCTTTGGGTAGCAACAATCAGTGAATACATAAAATATTGTTACTCTCTGCTTTTGAAAATAAGAGCAGGAGAACAGTGACAAAATTTGAAATTCCAGTAGCAGAGAACTTCTGTGAAAATTACTCCTTTGCAGAGCAGTAAATGCTTGTAAGACAAAACCCAGAGACATTTACATGGGTACACTTTTGCATTAATACCTTCTGAAGATATTCATATTTCACTCCACCTCTCCTCCTCAAAGCCTTCAGCTACCCAGTGGTGTAAGTACAGGACAGGAACAGGTTGTGTTCAAGAGCATTAAGACTGTGAATGACTTTCCTAGCCTAACTTTGAAAGCTAATCTCTGCTAGCTCCTCTGGTGAATATTTGAAACTCAAACTGAGATGAGCTGCCAAGTTGGAAGCTGTGCCTGTTATTGCCATGAGAGACACAGTGGGCACACCCCGCCTCTGTTTCCCCGGGGCTTCAGCTGTAAATTCTCTGCAGTCGCATCCACAAAAGTAGTTTTGCATGTATGCACAACCTCAGCTCCACAGGGTGTGGTTAGATCCCTTCCCAGCCTGGAAAAGTGCCTGCATGCACAGCAAGAGAAGAGCTGCATTTACCCATCTGGCAATTTTATGGCTATATCAATTGACCCAAAGTAAATTTCTGCATTTGCTGATGTGCACACATCAGCCATGTTTACAAAGGATCCTTAAGGTGATAAAAACAGAAAAGCAAGACCAAGACATCTGGGAAATTCAGAGCTGCTGTGTCATCTGAATTGCAGGCAATAACCTATTCCTAGTAGGAATGTGCAAGTAAGGGCAAATCATGTTTTAACTTTCCCTAGAAAACAATGTCTGAGGTGAAAGTTCATCAGTACTACTTGAAGGACATGCAAATATATGAAAAGAGACACAATTAATTAGTCCAGAACTCACTGGAGCACACTGCAACATATTCTGGGGTATTTTTTCATCTGAGTTAATAAAGTTATATGGCAAATATAAATATGCAGTTATACAAGTGAAACACACTAGAGGAGTAGTGAGTTAGCACTGTGTATCCTCACAGTTTTCATTTCCTCAAGCAACAGATTGTGTTGGTTTCTGTATTTAGATTTTAATCACTTTTCAGCTCAGTACTGTGTAGAAATGTTAGTTTTCTCTTTTTAAGAAGGGCATATCAAGCCTGAAGAAACTCCTGAAGACTTCAAAGCTAACACCCCTGATGACAGAAGGTAAATCTCAAGAATTCCAGATTTATGATTTTTTTTAATCATATGATTTTGAAAGGAAACAGCTCATGATTTGTAATGCACAGGGCCAGCTGAAATACAGACATACTCTGCATTGCATGTTTCTGCTTAAAGCATAAGACATATACAATACTAGAGGTAGCTTCTGACTCCTTAGGGCTGACAGCAAAATTTCAGGGTCTAATTACACAGCTGTTATTGCATGACTATCTGTAATGCTGATTTTGTGGGCATAAGTCTTGGTATATTACATTATTGATTCTGTTAATAATTGTGTTTCCAAAACATTGTCTTAATCCAGGTAAATCAATGGCAATCTTCCCATATGTAAATAAATATGTTTAGTGGATTTTGCTCTTTTATAAGGATTAGTGAGACCTTGTAGCTGTCTTTCAGTATCTCTACAGGAGCCTGCAAGAAAGACAGAAAAGGACAATGCACATGGGCATGTAGTCATAGGACAAGGGGGAATGGCTTTAAATTGAAAGAGGGTTTTGGTTAGATATTAGGAAGAAATTCTTTCCTGTGAGGATGGTGAAACTGGAACAGGTTGCCTAGAGAAATTGTAGATGCCCCATCCCTGGAAGTGTTCAAGGCCAATTTGCATGGACCCCTGAGCACCCTGGTCTAGTGGAAGTTGTCCCTGCCCATGGCAGGGGCCTTGGAACTGGATAATCTTTAATGCCTTGTCGAAATCAAATCTATCTATGATTCTGTAATAATTCTCCAGTTAAACCAGTAAAAAAGGGTGGATATCTGTTCTTCCTGAATTTATCACACACATCAGCTTTACATTCCCAGGTATGACATTGCACCAATATGAATTTTGACATATTTTTTTAGAGGAAACAAAAAGCCTTTACCAAAGAAATCTTCATATCCAACTAGAACAGAGAAAAATTCCTGTCCAAGTGATGACAGTGAAGCAAAACTCAGAAAGTTTGGCGTTTTTAATCTCAGACAAAGAGGCACAGATATGATGCCTTTGATGATGCCTTAGAAGGACTTTTAAAAATTATTTTAATGGAGAAAGATATAAAATAATGGATTATAAGGAACAAAATTATCCAAGAAAAAAATAGTCTAGACGCCACAGTCATGTTCCTAGCAGTGGGATCTACTAGTCAGTGAAACATTTTCCCAAGGGAATTAATTGTAGAACTTCTGAATAGCTAGGTAAAGGAAGCCGAAATAATATTCTTTTAAAAAATACCCCTAAGAGCAAATTTCAGGAATGATTTTGTATGTGTAGGGAAATCATCATGATCAATCCACAGACATTTGAGTGTGTGATTCCAGGTAATGAATGTACAGACTCAGTGTAAAAATTAGCTGGCTTAGGAGGATTTAAAAAGCAAACATGTGGAACACAGTTTGAAATATTCATATTTTCCTCTCATAGTAGGCCAATGTAAATATTATTCCACATGTTATCAAGTAATTCCAAAGCTAAATGTACTTACTCCAAAAATGGTCATGATCAAAATCTAACAAAGTCCTTTGGAAAGGGCTCAGTGTATACAAATTAAAGGTAGCCTGAAGAAAGGTAGGATTCTACTCCAGCTCCTGGGGAAAGAGCTGAGGAACACTTGCTCTTCCTAGTTCAGTAAACCAGGTCCTCTGCTAGCTCAGTCTGAGCTCCAAGCAATCCATATGCAAGTCATGAAGCAACCTGCCTACACTTTTGTCCCTCAGGAAGGACTGATTCATGATGCACAGGCAGAACAGGGGTAATGATCATGGACACTGTCTACAGTGCAGAGAGCACAGCACTCACAGTGGCTTTCATCCAGCCTGAAGGAATGAGGAATGGTAGGACCATGTACTGAGCAGGTGGAAAATTGAAGCTGGTATCATTCCATTTCTGTCATAGAGGCTCATATTGTGTCCATAACAATTGTGTTCTGAACTGTGCAGTGGCTCAGCTCCCAGAAAAGAGGAACACAATGAGCTCCCTTCATCCTTGCAGCCAACCTGCTTAATTGCTGTTGATAAGGATAAGCTTCTCAGAGAAGCACAGCTCTATTTCTAATTCCCTCCCACACGGAGCACAAGTCTTCACTTCTGAACACTTACTCAAATTCATATATAAAATTCCTGAGCAAGGTTCTCTCTTCTCCATATTGAAGCGGGTGACACACCCAATCAGTATCCACGATTTCAGAGCTGCAGTTTAAAAGAAAATGCTAACTTCAGGTCCCTGTATGAGACCAATCCTTTTGGGTAGTTTTAAACAGCTTCTGCTTAACTTTCAGGAGTAAGGGATGACTCATTAGAGATCATTCTATTCCTACAGGGGCTATACAAGAAAATTTTGTATCTGGAATCCTTGGCTGTGTCCAGATAGACGTTGCACTGCCAGAAACAGATGCTGAGAAGGAATTCTGAACCCGACCCAGTGGGAAATAATAATGATGGGCCTGTCACAAATTAACCATAACACCACAAATGGGGCAAAAAAAATATTTTATTAATTTGATTAATTTCTGACTGTATCTATAGTTTTGGTTTTCAGTGAATTAATGCTTTCTTTAGATAACATAATTGTAAAATATTCGCAAGAGTGACAAAACTGAAGAATTTTTATTGTTCCTATCTGTATCCTCCCAACAGGTAAACCCAATCTTTTAAACAACTATGTTTCGTTAATTAGTACATTCTTAAAAATATACTCCCAGGTTTACTTTACAGTCTGTTTCTGGGGAATTTTTGGTAGTAAAATATCTTTGCTACCAGTCACAGTATTCTCATCAGCCCCATAAAGGGCAGAGAAGCTGCTTCAGCAGGAATCACTTATGGATGAAACTTCTAGATACATGCAGAGCTTCTGTAAGATGCTGAAAGCCCATCTCTTTTAGTCAATCCAAGATTCAGAAAAAGAGGAATATATGACTTCAACATTGCCAACTCTCATAATTTGCATCCTGAATCTTATGGCAGTTTGCTCTTTCTTTTCCATCAAACTTCATCTCCTGGGGTTATATGATTAAGATTGTCTGTTTTCCTCCTATAAAATAAATATATTCCAGTTTCTAGACCACAACTGCAAGCTGGAAAGGAGGAACAAAAAGAAACCTGGAGTTTCCCAGTTTTATTTAGTCATGTGATTTTTTGAGTAACCTTTTGACTGTGTGGCAACCAAATAGAAATTCTGAATGTCAATGGCTCTTGGCCTAAAGGCTCTCTCAGCTACAAGGGAATGAAGGTGACTTACTTGGAGGGTTGTTTTACAGCATGACAAAATCCAGGGAGGATATTTGAAATGCTGGACCAGTTGTTAAATGTATATTATCTAAAGGCCACCTGCCTGGCAGATCAAGGCAACAAGTCCCCCCAGAGCTATTGAGGGTGCTGATTTTTGCACTTCCTTGACTTCAGTATGGTTTCAGTTAACACATACACCTGCATAATTGAAATCAATCCAACCACAAGTGATATTCATGAACAAAAATTTGAACAAAACAAAACAGAAAAAATGACAGAGTTTAGAGGACAGGCACTAGACCAGTAAAAATAGCTGATGAACCTTGCCAGCTGCTGAAAAACTGTCTGTGGGATCAGTTCTTTTGTTCTTCTCTAATAATAGTTTGGTTTATGTTTCTTTTTTTCCCTATTCTTTTACTTTTACTGTTTTCATTTTGCTTTGATGTTGAAAACAAGCACAGCTGCAATACAAAAATTATTGTTCCTACTTTCATACACAAGTTCATGCACTCAGAGGCAACTTTCTTTATGCATACACATTATATGTGCAGAAGCACACTCGCACATATAAATATATATATATGCACCAACACAAGCAAAATATACATTGCTTGTGAGTGTATCCTGAAGTTCAAATGACTACAAATAAAAAGGAATTAAGCTTTATCTAACAAAAAGGAAAAAAAAAAAACTGGAGTTTTAATGACACATAAGAACTTCTTCAACTTGTGAAACTCTGCAAGACCCCTCTAAAGGTTTCATATCCTTATACAATTATTCCTTTTAAAAATATATTATTTAAATATTATAATTGCTGCAGATGCTCTGAACATCCTAGACAACCTTTTAACTTTTAAAGAGTCCTAAGTAGGATTATCAGCAATATAAAGATTACAGAAATCTTTCTTCCCAGATGCACAATATCAACAGAATCCCTCCTATCCAGCTTAGTTTAATATAGATCCTCCTGTGCACCAGAGATAAAATAGACCCTCCAGCATGCTCTGGAGTCTGGTGCTATGAGCATATTGAGAACATGAGGTTGTGAGTAACTTCCAAGAGTCAGAACTCTTCTATAAGTTATTGTCTCGTTTCATAAGTTGGTCTCACAAACCTCCTGTGTTGTTAGTAGATATAATTATTCCTTTTTTGAAGGGAGGAAAAAGAACTGGGAAATGTAAATGGCTTATTCAAGGTGACACAGGAAGTCTGCAAAGAGCTGCAAATTGAACCCAGGTTCTCCAACTCCCAGTCCAGTTATTATATCAGTCACAAAACCTTCCTTCCTCCACTAGATATTTAAAAACAAAAACATTAATAACTTGACAAGCAGCTTTTTCTTCACATGGTGAATTGGATGCCTGAAGTGAATTTTTCCTTTTGAATTTGATTCAATTTAGTACATAGTCTCAATTAGCACAATATTTCTTAAATTTCTAAAATTATAACAAAAATTATTATTAGTATTATTATTATCATCATCATTAATATTACTACTACCTTGTATAGAATTACCACTTTAGTTCAGGCTCTCATAGCATTTTGTATTTCTTAACTAATGTTAAAAAAAATACAGGTCCTACTTTCAAGAGTTTACAATTGAAAATATGGGATTATAACCTCAGAGACATGAGTATTATTTCGTAAATTGTATCAATTTTCTAACTAATTTTTCTGCATTGTAAATTGATTGTAATAACTGCTCCTTTCCTAGAAGCTCAGTTGCAAGGTCTACAAACAGGGTGGGGAGATGGTTTTGTCTTTACAACTTATTATAGAGTCACAGGGATCACTAGCAAGTACTGAACTCCCAAACAAGAGCTAAATCTCCAAATAAATAAATATCACCTTTCAGAAAAATCTAACCAGCTCTGAAATTTACGTATCTGTGCATGTATTAAGTATATGTATATACATATACAGATAGACCTGCAGGAAGAGGAATAGTAATTATCTTGAAATGCACACACATGCACATACGTATTAGCTGAAAACATTGCTGTCTCTTGGAAATGTCCCAAGAGCAGCTTCAACTGCTCATTAGTTCACTTTACCAGGAAGAAGAAAAGAATTTGTTCCAAGTGTCTGAATAGAAAAATATAGTTTAAAGAGGTGACAAAAACAGAGCTAGCAGCAGCAGCAGCAAGTAATTTGAAGTTTTTAACTACTTAGGTATTTCACTTCTAAATTACTCCCAGTTCATTTTACAGCACCATCAGCCAAAATGCACTCTCCTTCCTTTCATCCTGCTTCCTTCATATACTTCCCATCCCTGCTAAAAATATTTTTTAAATGTTCAGTGGTGTGGTAGATGTACAACAGGAAACAGCTGGAATTGGCAGCTGGCAGGACAGGGCAGGAGCCAAGAGGGGGCTTTGGTCTCTGTGCTGAAGCTCCTGTGACCCAGCGTGTTCTGTGGCTCCAGCTTATTTCATGTGAACTCTACCCAGAAACAGTAGCACGGCCATCAGGGGAGGCAGAGCCCTGCCCTGAAACAATGCTGACAGGTGGGATGGTCCATTTGATAAGAGGAGAAAAATAGGACCTAATTTTGAGCTGAAACTGCCTGTCACAACTGTATGTGGTTTGTGATAAGATTTATCAGTGCACTCCAAAGACACTGTGTTCATAATTTGTTATACAGCAGGAAGCAATTTTTATTTTATGATTTGATTGAGGACTGGAAGAGAGACTATTTAATTTGTAACTAGAGCCACTGTGAGTTCCACAAGAAGATCTCCAATTTTCTCTTGAATTTTGGTTTTCCTGGAAAAAAATCCAGCACTATTTGGAAATGGGAGGAGGACTCAGTGGGGGCAATCTACTACTCTCCTTGTCCTCTGGGGTCAGCTCTTACAGTGGGATGAGAGGGCAGGAAAAGCCTAATTTCTTGAGGAATGAATTCTTCATGTCTCGACTTCTTGCTCCAGGTTAAACCCCCAACATTTCTTTTTCTGCTAAACAAAGGAAATAAAGGAGGAGTCATAAGATTGGTACACTTACTTAAAGGTGTAGCAGAGGAAGATATCTATATTAAGGGTCTTCAAGATGATAAAAAGTACTAAGGGAAGAACTACATATGTCTTTGGAGGAGAAAAAGGGATCTGTGAGATGAAGAGGAAAATGAGTGGTGACAGAACCAATGAGGCTAAGAAAGATAGGAGAGCTCCAGGAGTAAGGCACTGACTCATCCTATGCATCTGTGGGAGCTGGAAATCCAGGTGACCCCTTAGGGAACCAGGTGCTCTGGGGCTGAAAAGGGACAGGAGTAATTCTAAAGCTCAAAGACAGGCCAAGAAGTTCCATGTAGTAGTTTTAAAATAAATCAGATGAAATATACTGATACTTTGGGAATTAATCACACAGTTTTGCAAATCAGGCTTGTGATTTTTGATCCTCTGGAACTGTCAACACTGTGTGCAGTGCATAACCACAGATGTGATACAGCTTTTTGTATGGGCACAAGCGAGAGCAATAAATTGTCTTCCAGAGAATTTACAAGACACCAAATGACTCTATTTTCCTCTCCCAGAAACCAGGTTCATGAAGAGAGATGGTCCATCAACAATTCTTTACAGAGAAAGTCCACCAGAAGACTGAGTAGTTGAGTTAAGGGGTTTTCTGTTCTTGCCAATTGAATAAAATTTACTCATTCCATTTATTTTTCTTCTCTTTTTTCCTTGTCTCCTTAGGCTGGGATGTACAGTTTCACTGCCAAGATGTGAGATGCAACATACTCACATGTTTTTTCTGTCCTAACTCACATCATGCACTGATGTCCTCTCATGCTGCTTGGTTCTCTCCACATTTGTTGGCCATTTCCTTGTCTATATCACTCACAGCGATGGAGCTTGGGTTGTAGCCTTGGATAAAAACAGACAACTGTTGAAGGGGAGCTTTATGTAAAGGAAAAAAGTACCTTCATTTTTTTTTTTTAATTTATGCTGTCAGTTTTCTTGTGACTGTTGTAGTCTGGTCAAACAGAAAATTAAGTTATTTTGCTGTAGTAGAATTAATCAAGTGATTGGAAAATATTGTAATTATAGGTACAATGTTCTTCTGCCTTTCAAATTCTACCTAAGTACTAGAACATATTGTACTGATGTTTTTTGGTCTTGCTTCTTTCTAGTCCTGACACTTTTACCTTTGGTCCTTGTGTCTGTCACTGCCATCCTTTTAAGTCAATCAAACTACAGGTACTGTCTTAAGGGGCCCTTTTTTATTTTAATTTTGGAATGGGTGAAGTAAGGCCAGTGATTGAACAAACATGGCTATCAGATTCTCATGAGAAACAATATTTAGTGACCTTAGTTAAAACATGTATTGTAACTGGGATTGATCACAAATCCATGGACACTGTTGGGTAAGTGTGCCAACTCCAAGCCAGAATGAATAATGTTTTGGAATTAATTTTGCTTCATCTCCTCATTTCCACCATTTTTCATTCAATAGTACTCTATGCAGATGGATAAAGGGAAATGGAGTGAGATCTCTGAGATCACTAGGTCTGGAGAACTAGAACACCAAGACTATGGAGTACATACCAGTGTACACTCTCATCTGGTACAGCCCCTGTCTACGAAATTATCTTGTCTCAGTTTTTTCACAAATAGGGTTATGAAACATTCCTCTAAGGCAATGCATTGGGCTTTTACATTACAACTTCCACAAAGGAGCAATTTAAACAGGTGATTAGAAGAGAAGCACAGGAAAAAAAATAAATTAAAAATTCTGGAAGATTTACCAACTATCTGGAAGGCACTGGGTGGTTATCTGGCCTAAGCATTGGCTAATATCAACAAGTGACCTTTCACTCGTTGTTTGATTTCTTTGTGCCTTAGCAAGTTCAGCTGGAAATAAAAGCAAGACTTCACTAGAAACTAGACATTGAGTGTAAACTGTGGTTTCCTAGATAAATAAATTACAAAAGAAAGTTTTAAAGGAGTCACACGGCCAGTGTCTAGCACTTTGAACAGACAATGGGTAACAAAAACCGTATGTGCGAATGCTCTGTGGCAACACTGCTGTACTACAGATTCTCCATCCAAATTTACAAATGATCTAAGCAGCCTCTCTTTCTGAGCCTTTGAAATGTCAGTGAGCCAAGATAGGATTCCCTTGGGGCAGGACCCTATCACAGCAGCATTACTACCAGTTGCTATATTTCACAAAGTAAAACTTGATGGCAGAAGCGTGGAAAAATATATCTGTTCATACCATAAACAAGTATGAATCTAATCTTCTTTACTTTTTCTGATATAACTCTAGTTCCCACTCATAACCTTTTACTCAAATGAATTATCCCATTGAATTCAATGGGATTTTCTCTAATAGTGCATTATATGGGAAATTGGAGAACGGCCCTGAATTGGCCAGTGACTGAGATTTTGAGCATTTTCTTCCAAATATGAACATGTATATAATCATTTACATTTGGGTGAAAGGAAAGCTTTGCCCAATCAATTGGGGAAAGTGTATGGGGAAGACTGACTTGTCAAGGTCCCAGATGAACAACTTATTTCACAGATCTGAACTACAGCCAATTCATTAAACTTTATTTCAGCAGACTTTCTAGAAGCCTACCATCTTCGATGAGATCTACTTCAGCACTCAGTCTCAGATCACTTACTATCATAAGGGCATTCCCAATTTTGATAGAGTTAGTCCTGTCTCATTACTGACCAAAACTGATATTTGGTGCTGAATACTTCAAAATAATTTGTCTGTATTTTTTCAAACTCACAAAGTTTGTGGAGCTCAGAAGATGCATGTTTTGATGGAGGAAATGTTTTGCACTCAGGGTATTTTGACTTCATTCCTAGTACCTCATAAAACTGGCTTCCAAAATTGAGACCTATAGCAACCTAATGGGATTTAGTAGCTAAATATTCCAGATCCATGTGGCAATTTGCACCCTTTCTTTTCAGGACTCTATCCTTGACCTCTACTACCAGTTATCAACATACTGGACTTCACTCTGATCCCACTTGTTTCACATCTGGTTGATGGTATTGCAACACCAAGAGAAAACCAAGTATAGCATCTGGGAGCCTACAGCCCAAATACCCATCACTATGAAGACGCTTCAGTCAGAAGGGTGGCACATGCTGAGACCTCAACTCACCTCCCACTGTACCACAATCTCTTTCACTCCTTTATAACTCACATCAAATCCCACCAACCCCATATTTCATCTTTTTCACACCAGGACTTTTCAGCACGATCTCCCTGACAGAAAGAATGTGACTGTCATCTGTGGAGAGACACTGTGTTCCTGGGAATCTGATTATTTGACAACCAGCTTTTCATTGCTTCAGAATTGTTCTGAATTGTTTCCACTCTGGTCAAACTTAGAGAGCATTGCCAGCAGACACAGATGGGGTTGTCAAGAAAATCTGAAGTGCTGATATAGCCACGTGCAGACTATGACTCACAGTGGAGAAGTATCCTCTGTAGATCAGCAGAGTCTAGGCTGACAATTCTGCCACCAAGAATGCTGTGACTTGGCTTGTGCAAACATTAGCAATGTTTATGTGACTTACATGATTAAGAATCAGACAAAAGACCTCTAGACCATTACTCTTAGAGTGCAGTTTACATGCCACTAATTCAAAGGGATTTTAACTCTTGAATCAGCTAATACAAGAACAACACATAACAAAGCTCCTTCCTACTTCTGAATTAAAGTAGACTTTCATTTTATACACTGAATAGAAAAGTCTTTTAAGTTTTTCAGAGATTTGCATAGACAGAGCTCTACAAGATGCAGGAAAGACCAGAAGTTGTTCTCAAGTTTGCCAAGGGCTTGGCAGAAGCAGGTATTGCAATATAGGTAGCACCTGGCGTGGTCTACAATGCCACTTTGCCTTCTTCCATTTAACATTCACCTCAATTCATTTACAGTTTGGAGAACAGATAGCACAGGCAGTTCTTGCTGTGAGTGGTCCTTACCCTGGCTGTACATGTGGCTGAGGAAAAAAGCAGTTTCTTAATATACACACAGCTCCAGCCCTAATTACTTTCACAAGAGCTGATCACAATGCAGCTCTCCGAGCGTGTGTGAGTGAGTTGCATTCCAGACTGCTGGATATCTATTGTTTTCCTCCCTGCTGTGTGAAAAGAGCAATTCTGTATATAAAAAGCCTGTTGGGAGAAATGTGGTTTTTTTTCCCCAACAGTGAGCAGATGGCTCACAGATTTTGTGCATCATTTGTAAATTATTTCAAAGTCTACTTATCTATTCCAAAGAGATTACTGGAATCTACATCTGCATTTTCTTGTAATTGTTTCCATGTCACATGAATGAGACATAAGAGAGTTACAAAGGAAAGATGATCACCTATAACATAGCTGGCTGACATCTGCAAGAATTTGGGAATCTATCTACTAAACTCTTCCTAACTGAACCTCTTCCCTTAGTCCCTATAACATCTTAATAAATTTTTCAGGGCATAACAAGATATCAGAGTTACTAAAAAGTCTTCAAGATGACTTTGTGGTGAAGTCACAGAAATCAGGACATTGGGGATCTCAAGACATCATTCCAACCCCCGGAGGAAAAGCAAGATCAGTGCTTCCCAAAATAGCCCTGACAGTTATGGATTACCTTGTTCTAGAAAACCTCGAGAAAAAATACTACAATTTTACTGGTTATTAAAACAAAAAAGGAAGGAAGAAATGTTAAGTATTATGAACTTTGAGAGATTTAATCTCAGTTGCAAACCAAGACCTTCCTATGATGCAAAAACCCAGGAAACTTCTATATTATCATGGTCATAACAATTTTCAGAACCATGACACTCTTACTCTTTCTTCAGTGTAGACTGAAGTTATTGCCAACGTATGGAGACAAGCTGTTTTTTCAGTTCTTGAGATAAGGTTTCTAGAGACAGGATCTCTTTGGAGGCAACTTCAGAAATAGGTCAGAGGTAGCTAAATGAGTGGATGTAGAATGACTACAGAGAACTACATGGTAACAGACAGTTACTGGGGCGGTCTTGAATAAGTCAACACCACATGACTGCTTTGAAAAAGGTATCAGGACCAGGCTCTGATCCTGTGATAAAAAACTAGAAACCTGTTTTACTGAATTCAACATATCTCCTAGGAAAATACTTGAATGAAGACAGGATGCAGACCTGCTGGGTAGACCAGGTTTGGAGACCTCTTTCAGGAAGTCGTCTAACATATCAATTTTTAAGCCTTACTGAAATGCAAGCCACAACCCTCTCATTCAATCATTTTATTAAAGGTTTCAGAGTGGAAGTACTCTCCATCTTGTTGATTTCATTATGAAATTTGATAGAGTGAAGATGTAGTCAGATTTGAAAAATAAGAAAAACTTTAAAAACAGTATCACTTAATTCTGTGTCATAAAGGATATACTAATCAAAATTTTTGCTTAGTTACACCATAATACTTGGGAGAAACCATTTCATCAGTTTTGCAAAAGCCCTGAGATCCTCAATAAGGCACTGTAATTCTACCTAGAGATTTACTTTTAAATATTATTTTTGCATCAGTCTGTAGAGTAAAGATTTGGGAGAAGTTTTCTGAAGGGCAAAAAGAGGCAAGAATTTGACATAAAGACTAGTTGTCATGAATGGGGTCATGGGTCTAGTTATCTTGGTCACACCTTTCCAAAATTATATATATAATATACATATACATATATATACATTAGACAAAATTATTAAATTCAAACCTTAGATAATATTCATGGCATCATAGAATATGCTGAATTG